>KQ991050.1:123481-147073 GCA_001598015.1 Dorcoceras hygrometricum | reverse complement strand
CTGGAATACAGGCATATAAACATATGCAACGCAGCAAATATACAAATAGCATACACAGTCCTCAACCAGGACAACAACAAGCACGGCAATCCAACACAGCCATCTCGCAATTCATCCAAGCCACGTTCTACGCTGAATTACAAGCTCAAGATCCGTACCTTTTCTGTGCAACAATTACCACAAGGATTCCCAAGAGATCTGGTTCCACCTGCTCAAATATACGACACACAGATCTCAGAAATTCGCACAGAAGCTCACGGCCAACCTAAAAACGCACGGCTGGGAGCTAAAACTCAACCAGCTAATTTCCCTCCTATAACATCTTAACAGGAAGCTTAAACAACAACTAGAGGTAAGATCTCAACGATAAAATCGAGGAACTACCTGCGCACGGCAACTACACGAACAGGGACAAACTTCTGCAGTTTCGCGATCTCACCCCACCCAACCGTAGCTTCCAAGATCGGTATAGGATGAAAGAGCTCTTCGAGAGGAGTCCAACGCTACCTCGAACGCGAAGAACGATGGCCGGAGTCGACGGGAAATGGCCGGAGAAGGTTACGGTGAACAGTGCTCGAGGGTTAGAGAAACAGAGGTTGAGAATCGGGATATTTCTCTAATTATGGGAACTGGTAATCAACAACGAAGACCAAGACCTCCTTTATATACAACTTGCAACTGCTGAATTCTAGTTAAAATGTCCATCGACAAAACCAGCAGGTACAAGGGAAAACCAACGACTGATTTCACACCCAACGGCTGGTTCCCACGTGCGCAATTCCCATATCAGCAGGTGCACTAAAATCGTCGACTGGCGTTTTAAATAATACAATTCAAAACGGCGTCGCAACAACTAATCCAAACGACGTCGCTTAGGATACGCGATTCTAAATACCAACTGCTGGTCATCCAGCAGCAATACACAAAACAACGTAAAGCACTTCCTCCTGCTGATACCAGCAGTAACATCAAAACGTGGCGTTGCCACTTACTCAAACGACGTCGCTCCACAGACGTCAGCAAAACAAGCAGAAGCACCTTACACAAAACCAACCACCTGCTGAAACTCCTAGCGCTTACTAAACGACGACGTATTCTCCTCGCGTTACAGGAAAGGTTGACCTGCGTTGACAACCAGCAGGCACACTAATAACGCGATACTCAAACCAGTCGCAGGCTACAGTGACGTTGACCAGCGTTGACTCCTACCGATAAAAAACCAGCAAACACACTACGTCACTAGCCCCTCAAAACGACATCGTATAGTGCTCAATACAAAAACACGCTAACGTAATCCCTCGACTGGTCTCTCGACTGATTCTTACGTAAGCGACCCCAGCGCTTACATCAGCATGCCAACCAGCAGGCACCTCTTCAACCAGCAGATACCTCAAAATACAAAAATCTCCAGAATTATTTTTCAAACGAAATGGGACCCGAAAATGCAACCCAAACACTCAAATAGAGATCTTAAACCAGCAGAACCTCTATTTATCGATTCAATCCAACTATTAATCTCAATTACAAATCCAGGTCTCACATTTCTCCCCCACAAAAAAAAAGATTTCGTCCTCGAAATCAAACGACAATTCTGAAAGCACAACACAGCAACTGAAACTCGAAGCAACAACAAGAAACTAAACAGAAACTCGCCCAACAAAAGCTAAGAGCTCAAGATAACCAAGCAAACACTTTACAATAACTAAGGAGGGAATACAAACAAAGCTACAACTACTGGAAAATATAGCTCAACAGCTACTCAAACAGATGCGGCCACTCGCGCTGCATATTTTCTTCCAACTCCCAAGTAGCTTCTTCCCTACCGTGTTTGCTCCACTGCACCATCACCAACGGAATGGTCTTATCCCTCAACTGTTTCTCTTTTCGACCAAGGATCTGCAAAGGATATTCCTGATAGCTCAACGACTGGTCTAGCTCTACCTCGTCAGTTCCAAGCACATGAGACGGATCTGACTCATACTTCCTCAACATGGAAACGTGAAAGACGTCATGCAGAGAAGATAACTCGGACGGCAACAACAGACGATACGCCAAAGGGCCAATCCTCTCGACAATATCATACGGACCAACGTAACGAGGGGCTAACTTTTCCTTGCGTCCAAAGCGCATCACACTACGAAACGGAGAAACCTTGAGAAATACATGATCACCAACCTGAAACTCAAGAGGTAGACGCCTCTTATTCGCATAACTGGCTTGGCGATCCTGGGCAGCTTTCATCCGCTGTCTAATAAGATCGACATGATCTTTCATTTGCTGCACAAAGTCAGGGGCAGATAGCTGCTTCTCCCCCACTTCTTCCCAACACACTGGCGATCTGCACTTGGGGCCATACAAAGCCTCGAAAGGCGCCATGCCAATCGTCACTTGGTAGCTGTTATTATACGAAAACTCAACCAAAGACAACGCGTCTTGCCAACTACCTCCGAAATCCAACACAACAGCACGCAACATATCCTCTAACGTCTGGATAGTTCGCTCAGATTGGCCATCTGTATGGGGATGATATGCGATACTCATAGCCAATCTAGTGCCCAAAGCTGTCTGCAAACTCTTCCAAAACCTGGAAGTAAACCTCGGATCTCGGTCAGACACGATTGAAACAGGCACACCGTGCAATCTAACAACAAAATCAACGTACAGCTTCGCCATCTTCTTCAACGAGAAGGTCATCCCATAGGGAATGAAGTGTGTAGACTTAGACAAACGGTCTAAAACTACCCAAACAGCATCGCATCCTCGGCTGGAACGAGGCAAATGCGTTACGGAATCCATCGCAATATGCTCCCAATTCCATTGGGGCACTTCTAAACTCTGCAACAGACCACCAGGTCTCATCCATTCGGCCTTAACCATCTGGCAGTTCAAACAACGAGCGACAAAACCAGAAACATCGCTCTTCAGGCCAGCCCACCAAAAGTGCGGCTTCAAAGCATGGTACATCATCCGTGCACCAGGATGAACACTATGTCTGCTACAGTGTGCTTCTCGAAGGATCTCCTCCTTCAAATCAATCAAATTGGGCACAACAAACCTACCCCGGAAACGCAAACAACCATCGGACGAGATAGAATAGTCCTCAAGTTCCTCCAGCCCTGACTTTCAACTTCAATTCGTGGATAGACGGATCGGTCCTCTGAGCTGCTCGGATGCTAGAAACAATCTGCGGTTCCACTTGGAACGAAGAAACCATCACACAATCCTCAGCCGGGAAAATTTCCAACCCGTAGTGTTAAGATGCTCTTGATCCTTAGAGATGTAAAACGACGCAAGCATCTCACTAGCCTTCATGCTCAAAGCATTAGCCACTAAGTTCGACTTCCCAGGCTGGTATTTAATCTCACAGTCAAAATCCTTAAGCAGCTCCATCCACCGACGCTGTCTCATGTTCAAGTCAGGCTGCGAAAACAGATACTGTAAACTCTTGTGGTCGGAGTACACCACAAACTGCTCGCCATACAGGTAGTGACGCCAGATCTTTAACGCAAAGACCACCGCTGCTAACTCCAAATCATGAACTGGGTAACGAGTCTCATGCGGTTTCAACTGCCGCGAGGCATACGCAATGACTCTACCATTCTGCATCAACACACAACCCAATCCATTAAGCGAAGCGTCAGAACAAACAACAAAACCACCTGATCCGGACGGCAGAGCCAACACAGGTGCAGTAGTTAACTTTTCCTTAAGCAGTTGAAAAGCATTCTCACACTGCTCAGTCCAAACAAACCGTTTATCCTTCTGGGTCAATTGGGTCATCGGCTTTGCTATAGAAGAAAACCCCTCAATGAAATGACGATAATTGCCAGCCAGACCTAAGAAACTGCGAATCTCAGACACATTTCTCGGTCACTCCCAGTTCAACACGGCATCCACTTTACTGGGATCCACAGAAATGCCATCCGCCGAAATGACATGGCCCAGAAATACAACGTGATCTAACCAAAACTCGCTCTTGGAAAACTTCGCATACAACTGTTGCTCTCTCAACCTATGAAGAACCATCTCCAAGTGCTCCTTGTGCTCCCTCGGAGTCTTCGAGTAAACCAAGATGTCGTCTATAAAAACAATCACAAACTGATCTATGAACTCTCGGAAGACTCGGTTCATCAGATCCATGAAGACTGCAGGCGCGTTTGTCAACCCAAACGGCATCACCAAAAACTCAAAATGTCCGTACCTCGTACGAAACGCAGTCTTCGCGACATCTTGTTCCCTCACTCTGAGCTGATGGTACCCGGAACGAAGATCAATCTTAGAATCACCGCAGAACCCTGCAACTGATCAAACAGATCATCGATTCTCGGCAACGGGTACTTATTCTTCACAGTGGCTTTATTCAACTGACGAAAATCAATGCACATCCGCATTGAGCCATCCTTCTTCTTCACAAACAAAAATGGGCGCTCCCCACGGTGACATACTAGGACGAATGAAACCCTTCTCCAGCAAATCATCTAACTGTACCCTGAGTTCTTCAACTCCGCAGGCGCTAGACGATACGGGGAACGAGAAATCGGAGCTGTTCCTGGCACCAACTCTATGCTGAAGTCAATCTCCCGCCTCGGAGGAAAACCAGGAATCTCCTCCGGGAACACGTCGGGAAAGTGTCGCACCACGGGAACGTCACTAAGCTGAACACTAGAAGAAGAAGACGCATCCAAAGCGTAAATCATAAAGCCAGCATTTCCCAAAGACAACAAGCTAAACATCTCCATCGTGGAGACCAACGGAATCTTCGATCTAGAGTCCTGGCCGTAGAAGTCCCACTTCTCGCCAGACAAAGGCCTAAAGCGCACAATCCCATGGAAGCAATCCACGGAGGCCCTATAGTTGGACAACACATCCATCCCAACTATACAATCGAAATCCCAAAGCATCAAACGGATCAAATTCGCTAACAAGGCATGCTCACCAAACCGCAATACACCATCCAACAAAATCTCTTGCGAGAACAGGCTCACACCACCGGGGGTAGAAACAGAAACAGCATCCCGCAAAGGGACGGTACACAAACCATGCTCGACAACAAACGAATCAGAAATAAACGAATGCGATGCACCGGTGTCAAACAACACACGAGCAGGAAAGTCAAAAATAAAACATGTACCTCCAATCACCCGGCTCGGTGTCTCCTCGGCCTGCTCCCTCGTGAAGGCGTTAACCTAAGCATGCTGGGGTCCTGGAAAGAAATGCTGAGACGACTGCCCAAAACGCGAAGGGCCAGGCTACTGAAACGGCCTAAACGGAGTCTCACCAAAACGGGGCGGCTGAAACTGCTGCGAACGACCCCTAGACTGACCCCCACGACCCTGAGACTGGGCCGCGGTCTGCTGTGATCCAGCTGACGGACACACTCTCGCAAAATGCCCGTACTGACCACAAAGGTTGAAGGAACCCTGCACACCAACACATTGCGTGGAAGGATGCTTCCCACCGCAAAAGCCACAAAACTCCACCCGAGAGCCGCTGCTACTCGAGCTGCCTGAACCAGAAGACCCTGAACCAGACTTCTTCTTGAATTGCTGACCGTGGGTTCGAAACCTCTGACGGCCAGACTGCTGAGCTACCTGCTGATGCTGCTGAGGAAAATGCGAGGACTGAGAACTCTGAGACGACTGAGCTCCCTGACCAGCGGGTCTACCACCCTGCACCGCCTGCGCTACCTGCGCTCTGCATGCACTACGGCTCTTCATGCCCTCCTCAATGTGGATAGCAGTATCCACGGCCTCAGCATACGATTTGGGCTTGCTTGTAAAAACGCTCTGGTACAGTTCTCCATTCAAGCCCTCCACAAACCTGGTACTCTTGGCCCTCTCCCGGCCAGCAACATGCGGAACATAAGCCAACAAAGCAGAAAACTTGCGAGCATACTCGCGCACAGTCAATGAACCCTGCTCCAAAAACTCAAACTCCCGCTCACGGGCAGCCACATACGAGTCGGGGACATACTCCTGCCTGAAGACCTGGTAGAAACTGTCCCAAGTGATACCAACACCAGTCTCCAGTAAGGTACTAGACGCATCTCGCCACCAACGCTCTGCGGCCTTCCTCAACAACAAGGTCACTAACCTCAACCGGAGATCGTCGTCATACTGAGCCCGATCAAAAAGATGTATGACACTATGGAGCCACAAATCCGCATCCTCACTCGACTCATCGCCATTGAAGACAGGAGGATTCATCCTCTGAAACCGAGCTATAACCACATCCATTCTCTCTACCGGAGCCGGCGGAGCCTCAGCCTCCTCTTCTCCACTACTCTCAAGAGTATGACTAGGAGCACTATACTGATCCTCGTTCTGTCCTCCTGATTCCTGGAACTGCCCCCTATCTCTACCACGACGTCTAGGCGGCATCTAAAACACTCAACAGGATAAGGAAAAAAAACAGAACAGATACAGCATAGAAAGCATATAACACAAAATATGCAGCACGTAGTCACATAAGTCAAGCACATGCAACACACCACACTGTGCCTAGACTCAAGTGTGATCAAAGGAATTGAGCTTATCCCAGTTTAAGCTCTGATACCAAAAATGTCAGGCCTCGTGCTTTAAACAGACAACACATGCGGAAGCTATCAAAAAGTGGGTAAAATTTTCTCTTTTAGGCCCGACGATTTTAAACATATAATTTAAAAATACAACGATACTTAAAATAAGTTTCCCAATTCATAAATCAACCAACAATAAAGCATACATAATTCACAACATGTATCAAACTCCCCTACGGGTACAACAACAAAGCACAGGGCATCCCCCTGGCTAGCTGATACATATATATAAGTATGCTATATGCAACTGGGACACGCTAGCCACCTCCTGGGGCACCACAAGCTGGGTTAAACCCACGACCAGCTGTAGAAACTAGGTTTCCTGAAAACAACATAACAAAGAAACAAACCAAGCCCCAGAGGGACATGGGGTCAAACCCCAGTACGGAGAGCAACAATACAACAACAATAAACAGCAAGGAATAAAATGCAAATGCTATGCATGAGACGCCGAATAACAACGGAAAGCTCGACCCTCGAGGGAGCTAAGGAACTCAAACATAGCTCCAAGAATCATCAACAACATACAGTGGCCACGGGGTGTGTTCACAGTGTGGTAGTGAGCCATTCGCCATGACACTACACCCTTACCAGATGCATCAAACAACTCAACCTGCTGTTGCCTCGCCCATGAACTGTGGTAGTTAACCACTCGGCGCATGGTGGCTACGATCCCAGCAGGGAGATGAGAGTGCGGTATTGCCGCTCGCCCTCACATCCTGGTAAGAAACAACAACAACAACAAGGTACAAAGACTACCAAAGCTGGAATGGAATATCATGCGTGTATGCAACATGCTGGAATACAGGCATATAAACATATGCAACGCAGCAAATACACAAATAGCATACACAGTCCTCAACCAGGACAACAACAAGCACGGAAATCCAACACAGCCATCTTGCAATTCATCCAAGCCACGTTCTACGCTGAATTACAAGCTCAAGATCCGTACCTTTTCTGTGCAACAATTACCACAAGGAATCCCTAAGAGATCTGGTTCCACCTGCTCAAATATACGACACACAGATCTCAGAAATTCGCACAGAAGCTCACGGCCAACCTAAAAACGCACGGCTGGGAGCTACAACTCAACCAGCTAATTTCCCTCCTATAAAATCTTAACAGGAAGCTTAAACAACAACTAGAGGTAAGATCTCAACGATAAAATCGAGGAACTACCTGCGCACGACAACTTCACGAACAGGGACAAATTTCTGCCGTTTCGCGATCTCACACCACCCAACCGTAGCTTCCAAGATCGGTATATGATGAAAGAGCTCTTCGAGAGGAGTCCAACGCTACCTCGAACGCGAAGAACGATGACCGGAGTCGACGGGAAATGGTCGGAGAAGGTTACGGTGAACAGTGCTCGAGGGTTAGAGAAACAGAGGTTGAGAATCGGGATATTTCTCTAAGTATGGGAACTGGTAATCAACAACGAAGACCAAGACCTCCTTTATATACAACTTGCAACTGCTGAATTCTAGTTAAAATGTCCACCGACATAACCAGCAGGTACAAGGGAAAACCAACGACTGATTTCACACCCAACGGCTGGTTCCCACGTGCGCAATTCCCATATCAGCAGGTGCACTAAAATCGTCGACTGGCGTCTTAAATAATACAATTCAAAACGGCGTCGCAACAACTAATCCAAACGACGTCGCTTAGGATACGCGATTCTAAATACCAACTGCTGGTCATCCAGCAGCAATACACAAAACAACGTAAAACACTTCCTCCTGCTGATACCAGCAGTAACATCAAAACATGGCATTGCCACTTACTCAAACGACGTCGCTCCACAGACGTCAGCAAAACCAGCAGAAGCACCTTACACAAAACCAACCACCTGCTGAAACTCCTAGCGCTTACTAAACGACGACGTATCCTCCTCGCGTTACAGGAAAGGTTGACCTGCGTTGACAACCAGCAGGCACACTAATAACGCGATACTCAAACCAGTCGCAGGCTACAGTGACGTTGACCAGTGTTGACTCGTACCGATAAAAAACCAGCAGACACACTACGTCACTAGCCCCTCAAAACGACATTGTATAGTGCTCAATACAAAAATACGCTAACGTAATCCCTCGACTGGTCTCTCGACTGATTCTTACGTAAGCGACCCCAGCGCTTATGTCAGCATGCCAACTAGCAGGCACCTCTTCAACCAGCAGTACCTCAAAATACAAAAATCTCCAGAATTATTTTTTAAACGAAATGGGACCCGAAAATGCAACCCAAACACTCAAATAGAGATCTTAAACCAGCAGAACCTCTATTTATCGATTCACTCCAACTATTAATCTCAATTACAAATCCAGGTCTCACAGAACCAGTTAGAGGGAACCTAGCGAGGGAGATGGTGGAGTTGATCTGCAGAGATGTGGATTTTCTGGTTCAAATCCGTGACCAGGTTATGGTAGATGTCGTAAATTTCTTTCATTCCTTCTCAATTAATAAATTGACCAATTTTGAAGCTTTTCTGGCACTGAGAGAAAAAGAGAAATTTATGTTGGAGTGGGCTGCGACGGATTCTTTGGAGACGGCTGTTAAGAGAAAGATGTACATTTTAGCTAAGTACAAAGAACTGCTTCTCAGGAAGATCATGGAGTCTCATAGACAATTTTACACTCCTGGCCAGCCCTGGACTGCCACAGCCTCTCAAATTTTTGATTTACTATCCGATGCTCATTCAAAATCCTTAGAAGATCTATTGCCTCAGCAGCGTGAGCATGGACTACCCCTAGCGCAACCATGCCCATCCCCAATCGTTGATTCCTCTTTTGATAGCGGTGCTGTTCTTGCACGATTCTATTATATAGCAAATTCTACCTGTTGGGTAAGGCCCATGATTTTGGTAAATGGAGTGTGGACGCCTCTTCAGGGTCCTGATTTTTGGAGGAGTAGTTGCCGCTTGTCGCTATTCTTGAACAAAATGAAGATGACAGCGCCTGACATTCAAGATACTTTTGTTCCGCATGTATCTTTTATTGAGCCTGTACAATATTGGGAAGCAGCGCCGTGGTTGATCAGGACTTGGCAATGGACCAAGGTCTGTAAAGAAATTGTTCAATATAGTATGTTTGGTGGTCTGCGAACCAGTGAGGGAAGATATTTGCCAAGACATTACAGTATATAATTTGGGAGTGGAACGTATTCCAGCAGATTTTCGCAGCATGTTTGCCCAGGGTATGTCTTGTCATAATTTTGTTGATTCCGTTGTACAGAGGGCCTCGAGAGATTTACAGGAAGTTGATATAACGGGTGATGAAGAGGTAGACCTGGTTTCCTCAGATGTATCTACAGTCTATCGGTCTCCCTCTCCAATTTTTCAGGATGTTGATTCTGTTGAGCATGATTTGCAATTTGCGTTGGGCCCTGATATCTTTCCAAGTGTTGAACAGGAGGAGCGACTATATTTTGTGCAGAGTCCAGCATCTTCTCCGGCCACTTATCAGCCTCAAGAATCTTCTTCGTCCTCTACTTATGTCTCTATGCACTTTGATTCTACGGATGTACCCCTGAATGCCCAAGCAGATACTCAAGCATCAGAACCAGTTGATTTCACTATGTTTACAGATGCTCTTGAAGACCTCAGATCATCTATTTTTCAGCGCATCCATGATTCTAACTGCGAAATATTATCCAAGGTCAATGCTGTTGAATTGGGTGTTCATGGGGATCTTCTCAAATTGCAAGTTCTGCTTCGCCAGTCCCTTGAGAATGCTTGTAGGGTTCTTGAAAGGCAAGGTACCACTCAAGCAACGCAGATCAATGATCTCAAGAAGGGCTTGATGGCTCCAGTCGGCACTATCTTTGAAGATTTATTTGATATCAAGAAGAAGCAAAGAGAACAAGATGCCAAGCTCATTGCGTTGGATGGGAAAATTGCTGCTATCAGGAGCGAACAATTGGATTTTCAAACAAAGATAGCAGCAGATATACTCAGCCTTTCCATCCAAGTTGGTGACATCGCCGATTACATAAGAGGTGGTGATGCCAAAAAGGGGGATATAGGCAGTAGCAGTCGCCCTAGTACTGTGAGAACACAAACGTTTCCACCAACGACTGGAACTTTTGCAGAGAGAGCTGAACAGGCACGGAGACACATTATAGAGAGTGGACAAGTTATCAGTATAGAAGAGGCCGTGGAAAGAGTCATTGAAAGCAGACAGACGGGAGTCTGATAGGCTGGATAGATAAAGAGAAAGAGAAAGGAGAGAACGTAGGCAAAGCAGAAGTGGAACTTATAAAAGAAGAAGAGGATACTGATTAGAATCTCTTGTACAAATCTCCTGTAACATTCTCTCAGTTAATGAAATTCGATTTCCAGCAGTTCGTGTGCAATTTACTTTTGCATATCTATTCATGTCGGCTGCTATGTTTTGTCATCACCAAAAAGGGGGAAATTGTTAGGATAAAATTTATAGTTTTGGTGATAACAAAAATAAGAAAAGATTTGGACTTAAATGATAAAATTTGAATGATCTTTTCATGATGATCAACATTGCTGACAACAGTGATCGGTTTGAATTATAGTTATGAAATTGGGTTGTTCAGAATCAGGTCTTGGAACAGTGGAGATATTAATTTTATTATTTGGGTTATCGGGTCAAAAATCTACTGTTGATGAAGTATTGAGAATGGTGATATTTGCCAACAGCTCTTGACTATTGTATCGTAATGGTATCTGCCAACAGCAACAGGAACAGTGAATGGTTCTACCAACAGAAAGCGCCGTATTCATTGATAAGTTTACTCGACAGATCTTGTAACAGTACTATTCATTGTTGCTGACACCAGATTTCGCTACAGTATTGTTTTTGGAAACAGCATGAGTATCGTTTGCTTCAACAGATTTGATGACGTCAGCCACAGTAGAATATCAGACATCATGGTGTCACCATCATATTTAGCTACAATGTTCCCAACAGATATGATGACGTCAGCAGTGCTGAAATTTGTAAATGGAAGATACGATGATGTCAGCAGTGCTGAAATTTGCAAGTGGTTTAATTATGTTTACCGCGACAGATATCTTAATAGTAAGGAACTATTCATTTGTCTTCAACAAAGAGAGATCTGTCGACAGTAATGATTTCAGGCGCAAGCATCAAAATTCAAATTCGATCGAATACTCAATTGGAAAAGATCGATGGCCATAACAGAATCATACAAATTGCCTGGAATTAAGGGGACAATATTGGTACTATTTTTGGATAAATAGTACACATTGGCAGAGGTCGTTACAACGGGATTGCACATGTATGGAAATAATATTCGCATCCCTGACAAAACGCAATCTACCATGTAGTGGAGCAGGATTGACGGCGTACTACTGTCAGAAATTCAAAAAGGATTTGTTGCCTTATTTGGATTCATCGACCGTTGAATGAAGAGTATAAATAGCAGATATTTTGAATTGAAGAACATCTCTCGCCATTGCTATTACTGAAACGCTGTCAAAATACTCCCAGAGCTATCTACTTGTTGAAACATTCAAAAGCTCACACGACTCGAAGAACAATACTGTTGTTTTTCATTGATACACCTTCGAGTCATTCTCTGGTTCAATTCTCTGAATCGTATTTCTGTGTTTAGAAACCGGAGAATATTTACAGTACTCATAGAATTGTATTCATTGTTAAACCAATTGAGTCTGTAACAAACGGGCTTCTCAAAAAGCCGTTTGAAAGTATACAAGTGTTGTAAACCAGCAGCTGCGTCTGCGTGGAGTGTTGTGAAGTACTAGGAGTTCTCATAGCTGCTGGCTGTGGGATCGGGTGTTTGTTGAAGGCCTACTTTCGTCAAATCTTCTAGTGATACCTCCCGAGGAGGAAGAAGGGGAGACGTAGGACATTGAAGTCCGAACTTCCAGAAACAATTCCTGACTCTATCTTTTACATACAACATTTATTTATTATTGCTTTAAACTGTTCACAAGTCAATCGGTTTTATTCCACACTTTTTAAGTTAACCGAGAAACTTGCATAAGACTAAGATACCTTAAGTCTGGTAACTAGGACTTAAGATAAGCTGTGCTTTTAAACAATTTCAAAAGATCTCAAAAATCGAAGGAGTCCATTCAACCCCCCCTTCTGAACTCCTATTTACTTATTGATCCTATTTCTGGGACCATCAGCCAACGCTCCAATTTATACACGCATGAAATCTGGTTAAAAAGCCCACCGACAGAAACAGATTTCACAAGCAAAGCGCGCTAAAATGCTCAAAAGCCACAGTGAAATATGGAAAACCAAACACTACGCTTGCTTCCAAAAACACGGTGAAATCTGGTCAACAACTACGCTGGAATCTGGAACTAAAACACGCTGAAAGCTTGAAATACGCTAACACTAAAACGACATCACACGCTACGGTGAAATCTGGAACTAAGAACGCTGGAAGCTGGTCGCCAAAACAAGCGCTGAAATCTGGTCACCAGTACGCTACACTCACAAAACAGATCTCACGCAAACAGATCTCACGCAAACACTATACCAGATCTCTCCCAGAAGCGCTAATCAAAACGACGCCGTTCTTACTTATCCAAACGACAACGTTTCAAGCCTTAACAAAATATGCTAGAACCAGATCTCTACATCTTAGCGCAAAACAGATCTCATGAAACGACGGCGTATGAAGCAAAACGGGCCACAACGCTAAGCCCAGATTTCACAAGATTCGAACTAATCTCTCAAACCCGAACAGATCTCTCAAACCAGCAACGCTTACGTCATCCACACAACGTTAACACACGATGCTTACATCATCAAATCTGCTACCAGATTTCACCAAAACAGATTTCACCCGAAAATCTCGAAATTACGAAAACTTCTAGAAATGCTCCAAATATGAAATCTGACTCGAAAATGCAAACGAAACCTTCAAACAGAGATCTGAACCACCAGAAATCTCTAAAATCCGATTAATTCAACAATTAATCCTTAATACAATTTCCAGGTCTCACATTTCTCCCCCACTAAAAAGGATTTCGTCCTCGAAATCAAACAACAATTATACTACTAAAACACAGCAGCAAGATACAAACAGGAACTCGCCTAACACAGGCTAAGAGTTCAAGATAACTGAGCAAATAATTAACAACAACTAGGGAAGAAATACAACCAAAGCTACAATCTACTGGAAATTTAGCTCGACAGCTACACAAACAGATGCGGCCACTCGCGCTGCATCTTTTCTTCCAGCTCCCAAGTAGCTTCTTCTCTTCCATGTTTGCTCCACTGTACCATTACCAACGGAATGGTCTTATTCCTCAACTGTTTCTCTTTTCTGCCAAGTATCTGCAAAGGATATTCTTGATAACTCAACGACTGATCTAGCTCCACCTCATCAGTTCCAAGCACGTGAGACGGATCTGGCTCATACTTCCTCAACATGGAAACTTGAAAGACGTCATGGAGTGAAGACAACTCAGGCGGCAACAACAGTCGATACGCTAAAGAGCCAATCCTCTCAAAAATCTCGTATGGACCAACATAACGAGAGGCTAATTTTCCCTTGCGTCCAAAGCGCATCACACTACGAAACGGATAAACCTTGAGAAATACACGATCACCAACCTGAAACTCAAGAGGTCGACGCCTCTTATTCGCATAACTGGCTTGGCGATCCTGGGCAGCTTTCATCCTTTGTCGAATAAGATCCACATGATCTTTCATTTGCTGCACAAGGTCAGGGGCAGATAGCTGCTTCTCCCCCACTTCTTCCCAACATACCGGCGATCTGCACTTTCTGTCATACAAAGCCTCGAAAGGCACCATGCCAATAGTCACTTGGTAGCTGTTATTGTACGAAAACTCAACCAAAGACAACGCGTCTTGCCAGCTACCTATGAAATCCAACACAACAACACGCAACATATCCTCCAACGTCTGGATAGTTCGCTCAGATTGGCCATCTGTCTGGGGGTGATACGTGGTACTCATCGCCAATCTGGTTCCCAAAGATGTTTGCAGACTCTTCCAAATCCTGGAAGTAAACCTCAGATCTCGGTCAGAAACGATCGAAACGGGCACACCGTGAAATCTGACAACAAAATCCACGTACAGTTTCACCATCTTCTTCAACGAGAAGGTCATACCATAGGGAATGAAGTGTGCAGACTTCGACAAACGGTCTACAACCACCCAAATAGCATCGCATCCTTTGCTGGTACGAGGCAGATGCATCACAAAATCCATAGCAATGTGCTCCCAATTCCATTGGGGCACCTCTAAACTCTGCAACAGACCACCAGGGGAAACCAGCAACGTCACTCTTCAGGCCAGCCCACCAAAAGTGCGGCTTCAAAGCATGGTACATCTTTCGTGCACCAGGATGAACGCTATGTCTGCTACAGTGCGCTTCCCGAAGGATCTCCTCCTTCAAATCAATCAAATTGGGCACAACCAATCTGCCCCGGAAACGCAAACAACCATCAGAAGAGACAGAATAGTCCTCAAGCTCGCCAGCCCTGACTTTCAACTTTAACTCATGGATAGACGGATCAGTCCTCTGAGCTGCTCGAATCGTCAAAACAATCTGCGGTTTCACTTGGAAAGATGAAACCACAACGTAATCCTCAGTCGGGTAGAACCTCCAACCAGTAGTATTGAGATGCTCCTGATCCTTAGAGATATACAACGAAGAAATCATCTCACTAGCCTTCCTGCTCAACTCATCGGCCACTACGTTCGATTTCCCGGGCTGGTACTTGATCTCACAATCAAAATCCTTAAGCAGCTCCATCCACCGACGCTGTCTCATGTTCAAGTCAGGCTGTGAAAACAGATACTGCAAACTCTTGTGGTCGGAGTACACCACAAACTGCTCGCAATAAAGGTAGTGACGCCAGATCTTTAACGCAAAGACCACCACTGCTAACTCCAAATCATGGACTGGGTAACGAGTCTCATGCGGTTTCAACTGCCGCGAGGCATACGCAATAACTCGACCATTCTGCATCAACACACAACCCAATCCATTGAGCGAAGCGTCAAAACAAACAACAAAACAACCTGAACAGGACGGCAGAGCCAACACAGGCGCAGTAGTCAACTTTTCCTTGAGCAGTTGAAAAGCATTCTCACACTGCTCAGTCCAAACAAACCTCTTGTCCTTCTGAGTTAATTGAGTCATCGGCTTTGCTATACTTGAGAATCCCTCAATGAAGTGACGATAATAGCCAGCCAGACCCAAGAAACTGCAAATCTCGGAAACATTCCTGGGACGCTCCCAGTTTAGAACTGCATCAACCTTGCTAGGATCCACCGAAATCCCCTCGACTGAAATCACATGCCCCAAGAAAACGACGTGATCCAACCAGAACTCACACTTGGAAAACATGGAATACAACTGCTGGTCTCTCAGCGTCTGAAGGAAAATCCGCAAATGCTCCTTGTGCTCCAAAGGAGTCTTCGAATAGACTAAGATGTCGTCGATGAACACAATCACAAACTGATCGATAAACTCGTGGAAAACTCGGTTCATCAAATCCATAAAGACTGCAGGCGCGTTGGTTAAACCAAACGGCATCACCAAAAACTCAAAATGTCCGTACCTCGTACGAAACACAGTCTTCGCGACATCCTGATCTCTCACTCTCAGCTGATGGTACCCTAAACGAAGATCAATCTTTGAATACACCGCAGAACCTTGCAACTGATCAAACAGGTCATCGATTCTCGGCAACGGGTACTTGTTCTTGACAGTGGCTTTATTCAACTGGCGAAAATCAATGCACATCCGCATTGAGCCATCCTTCTTCTTCACAAAAAAGATGGGTGCTCCCCACGGTGACATACTAGGTCGGATAAAACCTTTCTCCAGAAAATCATCTAACTGCACCTTGAGTTCTTTCAACTCCACAGGCACCAAACGATAAGGAGCACGCGAAATCGGAGCTATGCCAGGCACCAGCTCTATGCTGAAGTCGATCTCCCGCCTCGGAGGAAAACCAGGAATCTCCTTCGGAAACACATCCAGGAAATATCGCACCACGGGAACATCACTAAGCTGCACACGGGAAGAAGAAGACGCATCCAACGCGTAGATCATAAAGCCAGCATTTCCCAAAGACAACAAACTAAACATCTCCATCGCTGAGACTAACGGGATCTTCGATCTAGAATCCTGGCCGTAGAAGTCCCACTTCTCGCCAGACAAAGGCCTAAAGCGCACAATCCCATGGAAGCAATCCACGGAAGCCCTATAGTTGGACAACACATCCATCTGAACTATGCAATCGAAATCCCAAAGCATCAAACGGATCAAGTTCGCCAACAGGACATGCTCACCAAACCGCAACACACCATCCAACAAAACCTCCTGGGAGAACAGGCTCTCACCACCAGGGGTAGAAACAGAAACGGCATCGCGCAATGGAATGGTACACAGACCATGCTCAACAACAAACGAATCAGAAATAAACGAATGCGATGCACAGGTTTCAAACAACACACGAGCAGGAAAGTCAAAGACAAGACATGTACCTCCAATCACCCGGCTCAGTGTCTCCTCGGCCTGCTCCCTCGTGATGGCGTTGACCTGAGCATGCTGGGGTCTTGAGAAGAAAGGCTGAGACGACTGCCCAAAGCGCGAAGGACCAGGCTGTTGAAACGGCCTGAACTGAGTCTCACCCAATCGGGGCTGCTGAAACTGCTAAGAACGGCCCCTAGACTGACCTCCTCGACCCTGAGGCTGGGATGCACCCTGAGACGACCCAGCTGTCGGACACACCCTAGCATAGTGTCCATACTATCCACAAAGGTTGCAGGAACCCGTCACACCGATACACTGGGTGGAAGAATGCTTACCACCACAAAAGACACAAAACTCCACCCGAGAACCGCTGCTACTCGAGCTGCCTGAACCGGAAGACCCTGAACTAGACTTTTTCTTGAATTGCTGACCGCAGGGTCGAAACCGCTGGCGGCCGGACTGCTGAATCACCTGCTGCTGCTGGGGCTGATAGCCAGATTGGGAACCCTGAGACGACTGAGCTCCCTGACCAACAGGTCTACCACTCTGCACTGCCTGCGCTACCTGCGCTCTACGCGTACGACGGCTCCTCATGCCCTCCTCAATGTTGATAGCACTATCAACGGCCTCAGCATATGTCTTGGGCTTTCTCGTCAAGACACTCTGCTAAAACTCTTCATTCAAGCCCTCCACGAATCTGGTACTCTTGGCCCTCTCCCGGCCAGCAACATGCGGAACATAAGCCAACAACGCAGAAAACTTGCGAGCATACTCGCGCACAGTCATCGAGCCCTGCTCCGAAAACTCAAACTCCCGCTCACGGGCAGCCACATATGAATCGGGGATATACTCCTGCCTGAAGGTCTCACAGAAACTGTCCCAAGTGATACCAACTCCAGTCTCCACTAAGGTACTAGACGCGCCTCGCCACCAGCGCTCTGCGGCCTTCCTCAGCAACAAGGTCACTAACCTCAACCGGAGTCCATCGTCATACTGAGCCCGATCAAAAAGATGAATGACGTTATGAAGCCACGAATCAGCATCCTCACTCGACTCGTCACCATTAAAGATAGGAGGGTTCATCCTTTTAAACCGAGCTATAACAACATCCATTCTCTCTACCGGAGCCGGCGGAGCCTCAACTTCCCCTTCTTCGCTACTCTCATGAGTACGACTAGGAGCACTATACTGATCCTCGTTCTGACCTCCTGACTCCTGGAACTGCCCCCTACCTCTACCACGACGTCTAGGCGGCATCTAAAATACACTCAACAGGATAAGGAAAAACAGAACAGATACAGCATAGAAAGCATATAACATACATATGTAGCACGTAAGTCACATAAGTCAAGCACATGAAACACACAACACTGTGCCTAGACTCAAGTGTGATCAAAGAAATTGAGCTTAATGTCAGGCCTCGTGCTCACAACAGAGTAAAAACCCAAACACATGCGGAAGCTGTTGGGGATCCGGATCCGCCCCCCGGTCAGGCAGCGGAAGAACAAAAATTTAGAGAACCGGGAGGCGATCAATACGAAGAAGAACAGTTGTATATGCATCAACATACATAGGGTGTTTCAGGCGTGTTACCTCGCTGGCACTTGTGCCTGGCTCCAACCGGTGTTTCAAGAACCCGGCGCTTCTCGGTTGATTGCGGTAGTTACGTCAATCCGGTCCACGACCAGATTCGGGACTCCTTCGTCAGACTGCACTAGAAGTCCTGACGAGATCAGCACGATCAGATTCTCCACGTCGAACTGGCCGGAACAAATTTCCGGCGACGATCGGCGGCGGGCGGCTGCGGCGCACGGAGAGGAGGGGAGGGGCGGCTATGTGCTAGGTTTAGGGTTACAATGATGTAATTGTGTGTTGAGTCATATGATTAATGAAGCCAATTAGCCTAATTAAATAGACTTACAATTGGACTTGGGCCGGTCCAACGGGCCCGGGTCCAAATGACGATATCAATCGCTGCGACTTCATCGTAACTCCGATCGCCGATCAGATCGGACCGATCGACTCAGTTTCCAAAACTGAATGCTATGATGTGAAAAACAATTTTTCAGATCATCAAACCCTAAATAGCAAAATGACCGTTTTGCCCCTCAACAGAGTCAAATCCCGGTTTGACCCCTGTTGACTTTTAGGAAGTCGTACTTCCCGAAATCCTCTTCTCGTGCTCAACACATTGAGCTGAGTATCCGTGTGGGAGTTTCGAATCCAGTACTTGTGTGACCCTCAATGGTTCAGGGATACAGCTAGCCGTGGGCCCACAACCATTGTGGCTCTTCGACACTTATATTTATTCCTCAATTCAATGGCTACTGTCTAAATCAAACACCGACAAAAACAGATGTCAGGCCTCATGCTCACAACAGACAACACATGCGGAAGCTATCAAAAAGTGGGTAAAATTTTCGCGTTTGGGCCTGACGGTTTAAAACATATAATTTAAAATAACGCAATATTCAAAATAGTGTCCCAATTTACAAAATCACAACAACAATAACAATATAGCATGAAACAAGTATCAGACTCCAATGAACAGATACATCAACAAAGCGCAGGGCATCCGCCTGGCTGACTGGACTGATACATAATATATATGCTATATGCGTCTGGGATACTCTATCCACCTCCCGAGGCTACACTAGCTGGGTTAAATCCACGCCCAGCTACATTACCTGAAAACAACACAGGCAACAAAACAAACCAAGCCCCGTAGGGACATGGGGTCAAACCCCAGTACGGAGAGAAACAATAACAGCTAAAGAAACAGCATAAGATAAAATGCGAATGAAATGCAGTAAATCAAGGCTACACTGAACACCGGGAGCCAAAAGATTCCAAAGGCTGCTCAACGAGCCGCAACCAGATGCCATCATATGAGGTGTGAGAGCTACTCACTCCGCTGATGGTGGTCAACCACATCAGCAGGGAGAAACCACGTGTGGTGTGGGAGCTACCCACTCCGCCCACAAATCTGCACCTTAACACATACCATCCAGGCACTACAAGGCACGACAATAACGGAGATCTGGATGCATAAAGATAATGCTTGTATGCAAATTAACAGCAGGCAACAACATTTCGCACCATACACAAAACAACAGTCAACAATCATTACACATATCCACGCCAGATCTCACACATTATCTCAGCTGATTTCCAAGCTATAACAAGCTCAATCGGTACCTTAATTCTGAGCACAACTACCACGAAGGGATCCCGAGAAATCCGATTACAACCTGCTCAAATACACAACACACAGATTTCAGGGAAATACAACCAATCTCACATCCAACCCACAAAACTCACGGCCAGAATCTTATACTCACAACCAACACTCAACACTACCCATAAAACTTAACAGAGGCTAAAGTAAAGGCTAGGAACAAGATAACAACCACTAAAACTAGCGGCTACCTGAACACTGAAATGCACACACGGAAACAACAAATTCGTGCTCGAGTTCCAGCCAATGACAGCCTCATAGATGGGTATGAGATGAAAGAGCTTTCCAAGAGGATTCCAACGCTACCTCGAACGTGAAAAACGGTGGCCGAAATCGACGGGAATCTACCGGAGAAGCTCACGATAAATAGTAGTCGAGGGTTGAGAAACAGAGAATGAAAGTCGAGAGAAAATGCTAAGTATGGATTCTGATTTTTCCTCAATAATTGAAGGCCAACGCTCCAATTTATACACGCATGAAATCTGGTTAAAAATCCCACCGACAGAAACAGATTTCACAAGCAAAGCGCGCTAAAATGCTCAAAAGCCACGGTGAAATCTGGAAAACCAAACACTACGCTTGCTTCCAAAAACACGGTGAAATCTGGTCAACAACTACGCTGGAATCTGGAACTAAAACACGCTGAAAGCTGGAAATACGCTAACACTAAAACGACGTCACACGCTACGGTGAAATCTGGAACTAAGAACGCTGGAAGCTGGTCGCCAAAACAAGCGCTGAAATCTGGTCACCAGTACGCTACACTCACAAAACAGATCTCACGCAAACACTATACCAGATCTCTCCCACAAGAGCTAATCAAAACGACGCCGTTCTTACTTATCCAAACGACAGCGTTTCAAGCCTTAACAAAATAAGCTAGAACCAGATCTCTACACCTTAGCGCAAAACAGATCTCATGAAACGACGACGTATGAAGCAAAACGCGCCACAACGCTAGCGCCCAGATTTCACAAGATTCGAACAGATCTCTCAAAACCGAACAGATCTCTCAAACCAGCACGCTTACATCATCCACACAATGTTAACACACGATGCTTACGTCATCAAATCTGCTACCCTATTTCACCAAAACAGATTTCACCCGAAAATCTCGAAATTACGAAAACTTCCAGAAATGCTCCAAATATGAAATCTGACCTGAAAATGCAAACGAAACCTTCAAACAGAGATCTGAACCACCAGAAATCTCTAAAATCCGATTAATTCAACAATTAATCCTTAATACAATTTCCAGGTCTCACAACTGTATTGTTCTTACGCTCTTGCTCTCGTATTTCTTTTGCAGATATTCAATCTCAGGCACTTTCACCACTCTGAATCTTCTGTATTGGCTTCTTCGACGTTCACCAACGCCTATCTAGTTGACTTCAAATCAGTGTTGAGCATTCC
Organism: Dorcoceras hygrometricum; assembly: GCA_001598015.1. Classification (NCBI taxonomy): domain Eukaryota; kingdom Viridiplantae; phylum Streptophyta; class Magnoliopsida; order Lamiales; family Gesneriaceae; genus Dorcoceras; species Dorcoceras hygrometricum. Next base: position 125,354 of record KQ991050.1, on the reverse strand, counting down.
AGATAACGAAGGCATGCAGAATATGTTCAAAGCACTGGAGAGCAGTGGATTACGTGGTTTTCTGGGGTGCAAATCGGTGTTGTATGAGCCAGAATTAGAACAGTTTTCGATACAGGGTTGATACAGGGTGGAGATATTACAGGAGCTATCTCAGGCAAGTATTTCTGTATTTCTCCATCTAGGTTTGCAGGGGTTTTTGAGCTACCGACTGAAGGGCTATCGGACTTCTCTGATGTACCGAAGAATCTAGTATATGATGCTAGGAAACTCTTCTCTAAGTATGGAGAACCTGTTGTCCCACATGGGAAGAAGAAGCTTCTAAAGTATGAATATCGTCTGTTGATTGACATTGGCAAAATCGATTACGGTGAAAGTAGGTTCATTTGATGCTGTGACAAATGAACTATTTCAGATGATGACGGCTATCCATTTTGGATTGAAGATTAACTGGAGTAAGGTACTGTTTGGAGTTTTGGAAGAGATGGTGGACAGAACAGTGAAGAAGGCCAAGGGGTATGGAGCGCAAATCTCTGTGTTGTTGAATAGCGTCCCCGCACTAACAATGGGAGAAGCAACTCCTTTTCCGTCCTCAAAGATTTTGTCTCCTAAGACAGTTCTTACATACATAACCACGAACCAAACAGCTGATATTCGTGGACAATCCGATGAGGGAGGCAGAACGACAGTGGAAATTGTGAAAAGGGCCTCCAAATCAAAGAAGAAGTCAGAATCCACCAGTGATGCAACTGTGGAGATTGTATCGGAAGTCGTAGGGTCGAAGAAGCGACCAACAGTTGAAGGTAGTGAGCCTGTTGTTCCAAAGAAAAGGCGAACTACGAAAGGCAAAGCATCCGCCTCCACAGCAAATATGGATATGGCATCTGTCGCACAGGGTGCAGTACCTCTTCAAGTTATTGAACCAACACCTGCTGTGACAGCCGCTCTACCTCCTGTACCCAAGAGAAAATCACTCAAGAGAAATTTGATTCTGTCAGAAGGTTCTGATGATGACTATGTTGAGGAAAACATAGATGTTGCATCTGTTAAAGTTGCTGGAGTCAATGTTGAGGAATCGATTGAAAATGTGAGCCACGTATCTGAGGAACAAATTTTTACTGAGACCGATGTTGGAGACATTGCTTTTGGTGATTCAACAGCTGATAATCCTGAAGAAATGGCACAATGGTTAGAAAATTATATTTCTGAGGGTGCTGAACAGGTGAATGAATCAGACAGTGATCGAGTTCAGAGACCAGTGGATACAATTGATGTTGAATAATTGTTTGAGACAACGAATGTTAAAGAAGCTGAGGGCAGCAAACATCCAGTGGTTGAAAAGGATATAGCCCAAGCTGTTGGCAGCAAGCAAGTTGCCAAGGAGCTCATGTCAATAGATGATCTATTGATGCAAATTACAGATGACATGCTGCTACCCTCAGTTACTGCTGCGAAGATTACAAAGATTAGGCTTGGTGAGTCCATTTCTATCAATGAGGTTCAGGAGCGTGATTGTATTATTCCAGTCTGCCCCGCATTTCTGCGCTTGACAAGGGGAAGGAAATTTGATATAGCCCAAGCTGTTGGCAGCAAGCAAGTTGCCAAGGAGCTCATGTCAATAGATGATCTATTGATGCAAATTACAGATGACATGCTGCTACCCTCAGTTACTGCTGCGAAGATTACAAAGATTAGGCTTGGTGAGTCCATTTCTATCAATGAGGTTCAGGAGCGTGATTTGTATTATGCCAACCTGCCCTCCATTTCTGCGCTTGACAAGGAGAAGGAAATTTTAGAGGAGGATGAACCTGTTAAAGGGAATCCTACGCGTGAAACGGTTAAATTAATTTGTGGAGATGTCGAATTTCTTGTTCAG
>KQ991050.1:103410-121442 GCA_001598015.1 Dorcoceras hygrometricum | reverse complement strand
GAGGAGGATGAACCTGTTAAAGGGCATCCTGCGCGTGAAACGGTTGAATTAATTTGTGGAGATGTCGAATTTCTTGTTCAGCTGCGTGATATGGTTATGAAAGACGTCGTAGAATTCTTTCATTCTTTTTCCCTTAATAAACTATCTAACTTTGATGCTTTACTGGAGTTGAAAGAAAAGAAAAATTGATGTTGGAATGGGCTGAAACTGATTCTCTAGAGACTGCTGTCAAGAGGAAAATGTATATATTGGCGAAGTACAGGGAGATGTTGCTCAGGAAGTTTTTGGACTCTCATAGAAAATACTTCATTCCTGGCCAGCCATGGACAGCAACAAAATCTCAAATAATTGATCTACTGACTGTTGCCCATTCCAAATCTTTAGAAGCCTTAGTGGCACAACAGAAAGAGCTTGGCCTACCTATAGAGCAACCCTGCACTTCTACGTTTCTTGATGCATCTGTAGGTAGTGGTGTTGTCCTAGCGCAATTTTACTCTATGGCCAAGTCCATTTGCTAGGTGAGGCCATTGGTTTTGATTGATGGGGTGTGGACACCCATTCAGGGCAATGATTTCTGGAGGAGCAGTTGTAAGTTGTCCTTGTTTGTAAATAGGAAGAAACTTCCAAAGTCTGTGGTTGAAGAAGAGTTTGTCCCTCACTGCTATCTGATTGAACAAGTACAATATTGTGGAGCTGCCCCTTCTTTAATTAAGACTTGGGGCTGGGCTAGAGTATGTAAAGATATTATTCGATATCATATGTTTGGCTGTTTGAGACCAGTGCGTGAAGATGTTTGCACCGATATTGTTGTATATAATTTGGGAATTGAGCGCATTCCAGCGAGTTTTCGCAATATTTTTGCACAGGGTATTTTTACAGATAGTTTTGTTGGCTATTTCCATGATTCAGATGTACAGAATTTATCAGATTTTGAGGAGTCCTCTTCGGATGGATCTACTGTATATCGTTCTCCCTCTCCCCTGCGTGATGAATCAGTTGCATTAGGTCCTGGTATTCCTACTGTTGCTCAGGAGGAGCAATTATACTTTGTACAGAGTCCAGAATCTCCTCCTGCTACATCTCCGTGCCTGGAAACTTCTACTTCTTCCACCAGTCTGTCTATGCACTTTGATGCAGATGATATTTGATACTGCTGATATTCAGACATCATTACCGATTGGTCGCACTGAGTTTGTTGAAGCAATCAATGATCTCCGAGCTTTCATACTACAGCGTATTGATGATTCTAACAGTGAGATACTATCTAAGCTCCATACGCTTGAAAGAGGCCTTCCCGAAACTCTACACGATCAAGATGACAACACCAGCAAATTGATTAACAGTGTTTGTCAAGATGCCCATACTATGAGTGATGTCCAGAAAATTCACTTGAATGATGTAAAGAAAGTTTTCTTGGCACAGGGTGTAACTGCTGGTGCAGATTCACTGGAAATCAGGAAGGAGTTCAAAGCGCTTAATGCTAAGATCAATTCATTGGATGGGCAGGTTGCTGCTATCAGAAATGAACAGTTGGATTTCCAAACAAAAATAGCAGCAGATATTCTGAGCCTCTCCACCCAGCTTGGTGATATCGTCGACTATATTCGTGGTGGTGATGCCAAAAAGGGGGAAGGAAGCAGCAGCCGCTGTCCTCTACCTACTCCTGTTCATCAAAGTGAAGGAACTGGTGATGCTGTGAGAATAACGAAACTTACACAGGCAGATATTGACAATGCAAACAGAGCAATTCTGGAGAGAATGAGGATTGAGGATAGAGAAATGGAAAGAAGAGAAAGAAGCAGAGGAAGCAGGAGTGGATCTTATAAAAGTATAAGATTTTAGTTTTATTGAGGATTGGCTTATTGTTGTACAAATATTTTGTACCTCATTTTCAGTTAATGGAATTTCTGTTCTCAGCAGTTCGTGTGCAATTTATTTTGCCTATCTATGTATCTCGGCTGCTAGGTTTTGTCATCACCAAAAAGGGGGAAATTGTTAGGATAAAATTTATAGTTTTGGTGATAACAAAAACAAGAAAATATTTGGACTTAACGAATATAATCGAATAATCTTTTCATAAGATATCAAGTTGCTGACAACAGTTATCAGTTTGGCCTTGAGAATTATTACCAGGTTACAGAGTTGATTTGATTTGGGTTCTGAGTTTCGGGTTATCGGGTCAGGTATCTACTGTTGGAAGTATTTTGAGAATGTTTGTTGCTGTCGACAGATAACGCTATTGGATCAGTAATGGTTGCTGAAAACAGACTTGAAGATTGTATTAGCGAAGATTTCTACCAACAGACATCGTATTGTATCGGGGAAGTTTTCTGCCAACAGATATCGAAACAGTGCAAGAGATGTTTGCTGACACCAGATAACGCAAAAGTATTTGCTATTGGAACAGTGCGAGTAACGCTGCTATCAACAGATTTGGTAACAGTAAGTTCAACGGGACATCGTTTGCTGTCAACAGATATGAGCATAGTAGAAATAACAGATATGATGATGTCAGCTACAGTAGAGTAGCAGATATGATGACATCATCATTGCTGAAATTGCAAATAGTCAGATATGTTTACCGCGATAGATAGTCACTGTTCAATCATCTTCAAGAAAGAACTATCTGCCAACAGAAATTATTTCAGGCGCAAGCATTAAGTTGTTTCAAATTCGATCGTATACTCAATTGTAAAAGATCAATGACCATAACAGAATCGTACAACTACCTGGAATTAAGGAGACAAGATTGGTACTATTTCTGGGTAAATAGTACACATTGGCAGAGATCGTTACAACGGGATTTCACATATATGGAAATTATATGTTACCATGTAGTGGAGCAGAATTGACGGCGTACGATTGTCAGTATTTCAAAAAGGATTTTGTTGCCTTATCAGATTTTATCGACCGTTGAGCGAAGAGTATAAATAGCAGAAGTTTTGAATTGAAGAAATACTCTCACTCTTGCTATTGCTGAAACGCTGCCTAATTAATTTTTGAGTTACTCGCATTCTGAAGTTATCTTTCAAGCTCTCAAAGACTCGAAGAACCTTACATTTCAAATCTTACATAGATATACCTTCGAGTCATCTTCTGGTTCACATTGTTGAATCGTGTTTCTTTGTCTCAATTACATAGATATACCTTCGAGTCTCAATTACGTGTATTCATTGTTATATCATCACTGAGTCTGTAACAAACGAGCTCTCAAAAGCCGTTTGAAAATATTACAAAGTGTTGTAAACCAGCAGCTGCGTCTGCGTGGATTGTTGTGGAGATACTAGGAGTTCATACAAGTGAGGCTTGTGTGATCGGGTGTCTGCAGAAGGACTGTGTACATCAAATCTTCTAGTGTATCCTTCCTGAATAAGGAAGAAGGGGAGACGTAGGATATTAATATCCGAACTTCCAGAAACAAACTCTTGACCCTACTCTTTACGTTTACGCACTTATTTATTTATAGCTTACTGTTCACAAATTAATCGGCTTCATTCCGCACTCTTCAGTTAGCCGAGAGATTTGCATTTAACTGAGATAATCAGCGCGTGTAAAACGTGTTTGAAAAGAATTTGAAAATTTTAAAATCGAAGGAGTTCATTCAACCCACCCCTTCTGAACTCCTGTACTTGTTTTGATCCTATTTTTGGGACCATCATATTTATAAAAGGATATTAAAAGACAAAAGTTTTCAAAAAGAGTTTATTCATCCACTATAAATTCTAAACCGAATTGTACAGTCAGATTTAAACAATTGGTATCAGAACAATCTGATCCGAGTGTTTATTTCCAACATATTTACAAGAGGCTAATTGTTACGAGGGGTTAACTCGAGTTGAACACTCTGTTTTTTTCCTTCAAGTTTTAACCCTTCGTGCCAGCTTGATTTTCTCACAAAATCAATCTGCTTACAATGAGCCTCGAGTTATATAAGTGGAATATATCCTCATCCGAGCCAATCTAGAAATAAGCAATATAAGTATGCACACAATATTACGGGCAATGCCTAACCCCGCACTAGCACGATTACTCACAATACAAGGAATTGTCAAGGCTTGCACACAAAAGGCTCACATTCGTGAATTAATTGCCTTTGTACAGCTCATGGTCTTTATATAGCCAACAGTGTCAGACTAGTTGCCTACAAGTGGCAGCATGCATGTGTGCCAGCTGTCCGCCCACGATCTTGGTCGTGGGCACATCCCCACGTTGCGTCTTTTGATTGCGAGCCATGGGGCAGTTCGTGCCTGTAACCCTCGAGTCGTGCTCCTGCCGGCACGTCCGCCTATACGAACTGTTGGAACATGGAAGAGGTCGTGCACACGTATGCTGCACCACTCGCCCCAACTATCTACGCGTTCTATCGAACATGGGTGAGAATGTGCGCACGTCTGTCACACCACTCTCCCTAGCTGCCTACACGTTCTTTCGAGATGTAGGCAAGGTCGTGCGCATGTCTGTCGCACCACTCGCCCACTACGCACGTTCTTGCATAATCTGGCCCATATTCTTTGCATTTCACGGAATTTCTCGCAACCGCCCGCCATGGCCTTGCACGTGGACTCGACCACGTCCAGCACAGCTAGACGTCTTGCACTCACCCCGCATGCCTGGTGTCCCGCATGCCCTGCACTTGGAAGCACAGCTTTGCCAACACCATGAGGACACATTCTACCCAAATGTGCATTCAACCAACACTTGTGCCTATGTCGCATGCACTCGACCCGGTATAACGACACGTCATGGCACTCCGTATTCATGCCATGGTCCCAACTTGGTCCGTTAGTTTTGTAACAAACCTCGCCTGGTCGGAGAACTCGACGTCCTCATCGGAGCTTCATCCAATCCTTTGGATTCCAAGTAGCGCTCAATTTCTTCTTCGAACTGCCATAGGTTAGTGTTACGAACCCAAGTGGAATCCTCCTCCGCCTCACCTTCCCATTGGACCAAGTAATCAGTTCTTCGATTCATTTTACTGTGCCCCAATACTCGGTGATCAATGTTTTGGATATTCTTTTGTTGAACTCAAATCGGATAACGGGTGGAGCACACCTTGCATGTGCCGGTTTCATATAACTCATCTTGATGGAATTTATTTAAGTAACTCACATAAAAAGTTGGATGAATTTTCCGTCGATCCGGGAGCTTCAACCGAAATGCCACCCGTCCAACTCTTTTAACCACTTGGAATGGACCATCAAAACGGGGTACAAGAGCTTGTTGCACATCTTTTGCACTTATTTCCTTCCAAATTTGGGGAGTCGATTTGAGTAACACTTGATTCCCAACTTGGAACTCAACATCTCGTCGACCTTTGTCTACATATTTCTTCATCCGTCTTTGAGACTTTGCCAAGCTTTCTTTTGCTTCCTCGAATAATTCTGTCATCTCCTTTGTAAATTTATAAGATTTCGAGTAAGGTAATCCATTCCGCTGCAAGGAAACATCATGAGGTGCAGTAGGCTGGGCTTCATGTACTAGCTCGAAGGGGCTCAGGCCAGTTGTGGATGACCTGTGCAAGTTGTATGAGAACTGGTCTACATCAAGCAAATTCAACCAGTCCTTTTGGCTCGCTGTCACGTAATGTCTCAATTACTCTTCCAACACTTGGTTAATCCGCTCTATTGGCCATCAGTTTGGGATGATTTACCATAGAGAAATTCAATTCTGACCCCATCAGATTGAAAAGGGTCGTCCAAAACTTTCCTATAAACCGAGTGTCCCGATCGCCCACGATGTCCAAGGGCACTCTGAAGTACTTGATCACGTGTTTGATGAATAATTCAGCAGTCATCTCCGTCGAACACGCCCTTGGGGCTGCAACGAAAACAATATACTTTGAGAATCTAGCCACCCCACTCACTTTTGGGAACCCCATAATGAAGTCCATGGAGACCGATTACCAGGGCCTCTCAGGAATAGGCAGAGGCTTGCTTTGGAGACGGATTCTTTTGGTTTTTGAAATATGTTTTGTCCACATTATCGGTTATGTCCACGAAATTGGTTCCCAACAGATAGTGCCTCCAGGCCTCCAAGCAGTGCACCACCGCCGTCATTTCTTTTTCATGTGTGGAGTATCGAGTCTCCACATCTTGGAACTTCCTACTCTCAAAAGCAATTTGATGTCTTTCCTGCATGAGGACACCACCCAGAGCACGATGGGAGGCATCGGTATGTAACTCGAATGGTTTGTAAAACTCAGGGAGCTTGAGGACTGGCTCTGATACGATTATATCCTTGAGTAGGTTAAAGGCTTTATCACATTCCTCCGACCACTCATTACTTTGATCCTTCCTTAGAAAGTCTATCAATTTCCCAACTATTTTTTGAGTATCCATGTATGAAACTTCGATAATAGTTTGCCAGCCCCAAAAATGATCTTAACTCCGCAACCTTCATTGGAACAGACTAATCCATAATCGCCTTTAATTTAGACTGGTCCATGCGAATCTCACCTTGCTTTATGATATATCCAAGGAAAGATATTGTATCCCTGGTGAACTCACTTCTCCTTTTTTCACATAGAGCCGGTGTTCCCTAAGCCGTAGGAACACCCATTTCAGATGCTTCAAATGATCATCCAGCAGCTGGCTAAATATCACAATACCATCCAAATATATTACCACGAACTGATCCAAGTGCTCGTACAACACATCATTCATTAAGTTCAAAATGTAGCACGTGCGTTGGTAAGGATGAAGGGCATAACAAGGAACTCATGGGATCCATACCTTGTCCTGCAGATCGTCTTTTTCTCATCGTATTCAGCGACTCTCACTTGCCAATACCCCGATCTTAGATCAATTTTTGTGAAGAATCGAGCCTTTTATAGATTGTCAAATAAATCCAAGGCATTGGGAATATGGTAGTTATTCTTTATAGTTACCTTATTCAATACCCGGTAGTCCACGTATATTCATAACGAGTCATCCTGATTCTTTTGGAACAAATAGGGGACCCGTAGGGAGCCTTCGAAGGTTGGATTTCCGACCATCCAAAAATTCCTTAGTTGCTTGCGCAATTCAACCAGCTCCGAAGGGCTCATCCTATAAAGGGCCTTGGCAGGTACCACCGCACCTGGTTCCAACTCGATTCTATGATCAATCGCCCTCCTTGGTGGCAACGTCTTGGGTAATTCTGGGGGAATAACATCCATGAATTGCTCCAAGAGTTCAGCTACTAAATCGGGTACCTCCTGGTATACGTCCTCCTTCATCTCTACCAAGGCCGCAACATAGGTTTATCTCCATGCCTTAGTCCTCTCTTGACCCGCATGGCCGAGAGAAGGGTTGCTTTTCCTGCCTTATAGTGATCGTAAATGGCTGCCGAAGGACTTTTTGGATCTGCGATCAATAATCCACCAAGGTGTGGCATTACTATCACATGTGTCGCAAAAAGGAAATCATTCCCGAGGATGACATCAAAATCATCGAGAGGGACGACCATCAGCCCACTCCAATCGCCCACCTGTAAGTCTACATTTGCTAAGCCTTTGATGGGCTTAGTTTCAAAATTAACAGCCTTTATCCGACTGTTGTGTTGCGACAAGTTCAGCCCCAACTTGTTAGGACCGAATGATCAGATCTCAGATGCAATAAAATAAACAACATAACATAAGGGAGGGGCGAGATCTGATCCTATGAAATAAGGAGCGAGCGCTGCTAATATAAATTAAAAATTTTGCGCTGCTATTTAAAGGAGTTGCAATACCTCTGGTTCTTGAACATTAAAAAAATAGAGCACCGGATACAGATATGGTATGAATTAAAATCATGCTGAAAACACCAGAACTGAATCCTAATATTTTAAAACAACTTTGCGAAAACAGATTTCTGTAAAACCAGCATGTGAAATCTGTTTGCTATGTGCAAGTGTGATTTCTGTTATGCGTGCTAAATTAAATGCAAGTGCTGAATGAATAACAGAATACAATACACAATCGATTTGTTTATGTAAGTTCGGACTTCAATGTCCTACGTCTCCCATTCTTCCTCCTCGGAAGGTTCCACTAGAATATTTGATCTATACATCGTGTACAGACCCGACCCCGCAACCAGCAGCTGCGAGAACTCCTAGACTCTACCAGCCGTCGGCTGTTCACTCAATCACTTGTTTAACGCCTATGTGAGAAAGGATACAGACACAGAGTTTAACGTCGTCGTGCTTGGACGGGTACTGAATGGCATTTTGGGTTTTGATTCACTCGCTAATCAATTTCGCACAACTCTCAAAAATATGCGAATGAATCTGTGTGTGAGATTTTACAGTGAACACTCAACTCTCGAAATAATAAATCTCACACACTAGGAAGTTGCTCTACAAAAGCTGATTAGAACTCAGCAGTCGACGCTCATAGTAAGCTCCTTTCTAATGGTGGTCGACTGCTTCGTCCTTCTATTTTTCTTCCCTCTGTTTGTGCACTGTGCAACCAACATCATCTGCTTCCTTCAAATCTTCTCCCTTAAATAGCCTTTGTTCAAATTCAATCTGTTGGACACAAATTCTACCCGTTTGAAATGTGTTCTGTAAAGTACCGACAGGAAGTTGTCCTTGTGTCCTTTCTTTTGCATGCTTTTTGTCGTCTTCAACATTTGAACTAGGCTCAGCAGTTGACATCCAACTTTAGTAAATCTTCATAATAAAATTCGTCAACTGCTTCGCTAATGGTTGTATCTTCAACTACTGCGTCTGGTTATTCCTCTGTTTCTTTGCGTCTGGATTTCCTGTCGACTGGATATGCAAAGCACTGTAGCCTGTGACTGGGTATACTGTAGCTTGCGACTGGATTAATCTTCTGCTGACATCTTAATCGCAATAGCTGATTTCTTTTGTCTTTGCGCTACTGCTGAATTCATCGTTGCGTCTGGATCACTGTAGCTATCTGCTGGTTTCTCTTAGAAGAAGTACCTGCTGGTTTTATCATCGCAAAACCATCGACTGAATCTTAGCGTGAAGGCAAATTGCTGTCGTATCCATTTATCCAAACGACATCGTTTTGCTATCGCTAGCTTCAAGTACTATCGACTGGTTGTACTGTAGCTTACTGCTGATTGTGATTACATCACTGCTGACGTCATCATCGCTGATCTAGCTCTTGCGCTTCTTGTCAACTGCTGATATTGCTGACGTCATCTTTGCTGCTCATAGCTTCCTCCAGTAGATAAGCTGACATCATCATTGCTGATCACAACTTTCTCCAGTAGATATGCTGACGTCATCATTGCTGATACCAGCTCTTCTTAAAATCGACGTCTGATTCATTGTGCAACAGCTGGTTGTTGTTATTCACAACTGGTTCCAGACTTATACTGTTCATCTTCTTCTTCGAACATTTCTCCAACAGACTTCATCAACAATGACTCTTCGCACGTATCTGTTGACAGCAACTTCAACAGTAACCTGCTCTTTCAACAATTCAGCAACTGATTGAACTCCACGTAAGTGAAGCTGTCCACGCAGGACTACACGTAAGGATTGCTGTCCACGTAAACAAAGCTGATAAACTTCTTTTCTTCATCAGCAGCCTCAACTGCTTTGTAGCGTTCCAACTGTTATCAGATTTCTCCTCTTATCATCTGCACACTACGTAGAAATGTTAGAACCATAGTAACAGGTTTTGTGTAATTCAAAAATTAATCAGGATCTGTTTACACAGATCCATCAATCTCTCCCTTTTTGATTTACACAAAACCATAAATAATAAATGCATGATCTAACAATTCTCTCCCTTTTTGTGGGAATCAAAAATAGGTCGAAAGCTGGTCTTCCCAAAATTTAAATCAAAACTCTCCCTATACTGTCACAACAAAAACAACGTGACATCAGGAATTTTAATTTTGGAAAACGAAAACAGATTTGTGGGAAGAACCAAATGCATGAATCGATGTAATTTTGAAAGAGCTGAAAGTGTGCTTCTGCTATAGATTATAATATGCAAACGAGAGATTAATAAAAACTCTCCATATCTTTTATAATATAAGCTCAAATCAATTAAAACAAATTGAAGCACCAGCTGAAATTCCGCATAACAGAAAGTTTGAAAACTATCAGAGCACTTTAGAAATTGTTTCAAATAAACATGTGCCACTCAGTCACTCACATATGAAGAACCAGACAGAAAATGTGACAGATAAAAGCTCAGATTTTCATATCTCCTATTTCGTCCCATGTGCTTGTCACCGAGTGCCTCACTCCAGGTGAACTTATAGCACAACCGAAATAAGATCTTGGCATCCGCACGGAACTCGCGCATTCCGTTACAATTCATTAAGAGAAAACCAGTTCTATATATAAAACAAATCATTCTCATCTGGCCTTCATAAAATAAGCTTCTCAAAAACAGTTAACAATATTTTAAAAACATAGCACATGAGTTTTAAAATAAATGCTTGTTCAAGAACAACCTGCTCTGATACAACTTGTTAGGACCGAATGATCAGATCTCAGATGCAATAAAATAAACTACATAACATAAGGGAGGGGCGAGATCTGATCCTATGAAATAAGGAGCGAGCGCTGCTAATATAAATTAAAAATTTTGCGCTGCTATTTAAAGGAGGTGCAATACCTCTGGTTCTTGAACATTAAAAAAACAGAGCACCGGAGACAGATCTGATATGAATTAAAATCATGCGGAAAACACCAGAACTGAATCCTAATATTTTAAAACAACTTTGCGAAAACAGATTTCTGTAAAACCAGCATGTGAAATCTGTTTGCTATGTGCATGTGTGATTTCTGTTATGCGTGCTAAATTAAATGCAAGTGCTGAATGAATAACAGAATACAATACACAATCGATTTGTTTATGTAAGTTCGGACTTCAATGTCCTACGTCTCCCTTTCTTCCTCCTCGGAAGGTTCCACTAGAATATTTGATCTATACATCGTGTACAGACCCGACCCCGCAACCAGCAGCTGCGAGAACTCCTAGACTCTACCAGCCATCGGCTGTTCACTCAATCACTTGTTTAACGCCTATGTGAGAAAGGCTACAAACACAGAGTTTAACGTCGTCGTGCTTGGACGGGTACTGAATGGCATTTTGGGTTTTGATTCACTCGCTAATCAATTTCGCACAACTCTCAAAAATATGCGAATGAATCTGTGTGTGAGATTTTACAGTGAACACTCAACTCTCGAAATAATAAATCTCACACACTAGGAAGTTGCTCTACAAAAGCTGATTAGAACTCAGCAGTCGACGCTCATAGTAAGCTCCTTTCTAATGGTGGTCGACTGCTTCGTCCTTCTATTTTTCTTCCCTCTGTTTGTGCACTGTGCACATAATATAATTCGTCAACTGCTTCGCTACTGGTTGTATCTTCAACTACTGCGTCTGGTTATTTCCTCTGTTTCTTTGCGTCTGGATTTCCTGTCGACTGGATATGCAAAACACTGTAGCCTGCGACTGGGTATACTGTAGCTTGCGACTGGATTAATCTTCTGTTGACATCTTAATCGCAATAGCTTATTTCTTCTGTCTTTGCGATATTGCTGAATTCATCGTTGCGTCTGGATCACTGTAGCTATCTGCTGGTTTCTCTTAGAAGAAGTACCTGCTGGTTTTATCATCGTAAAACCATCGACTAAATCTTAGCGCGAAGGCAAAAAGCTGTCGTATCCATTTATCCAAACGACATCGTTTTGCTATCGCTAGCTTCAAGTACTATCGACTGGTTGTACTGTAGCTTACTGCTGATTGTGATGACATCACTGCTGATGTCATCATCGCTGATCTTGCTCTTGCGCTTCTTGTCAACTGCTGATATTGCTGACGTCATCTTTGCTGCTCATATCTTCCTCCAGTAGATAAGCTGATGTCATCATTGCTGATCACAGCTTTCTCCAGTAGATATGCTGACGCATCATTGCTGATACCAGCTCTTCTTAAAATCGACGTCTGATTCATTGCGCAACAGCTGGTTGTTGTTCTTCACAACTGGTTCCGGACTTCTACTGTTCATCTTCTTCTTCGAACATTTCTCCAACAGACTTCATCAACAATGACTCTTCGCACGTATCTGTTGACAACAACTTCAACAGTAACCTGCTCTTTCAACAATTCAGCAACTGATTGAACTCCACGTAAGCGACGCTGTCCACGCAGGACTACACGTAAGGATTGCTGTCCACGTAAACAAAGCTGATGAACTTCTTTTCTTCATCAGCAAAGCGTTCCAACTGTTATCAGATTTCTCCTCTTATCATCTGCACACTACGTAGAAACGTTAGAACCATAGTAACATGTTTCCTTAACTCGACTTCTTGGGTACTTGATACCGGATATGGATCTCATATCTGCAATGACTTGTGGGTAATGACAAGGATTCGGCGTCTTAGGGAGGGTGAGACCCACTTAAGGCTTGGAAACAGAGCAAAGGGTTGTGGCCGTAGCCATAGGAGATGCATATTTATTTCTTAATTCAAATTTTAAGTTGTTTTTGAGAGATGTTTTATTTGTTCCAGAATTAATAAAAAAATATTATTTCCGTTTCTATGCTTGATGGTGATGGTTATTCTTGTCATTTTATTAATTCAATTAAAACAAATTGAAGCACCAGCTGAAATTCCGCATAACAGAAAGTTTGAAAACTATCAGAGCACTTTAGAAATTGTTTCAAATAAACATGTGACACTGAGTCACTCACATATGAAGAACCAGACAGAAAATGTGACAGATAAATGCTCAGATTTTCATATCTCCTATTTCGTCCTATGTGCTTGTCACCGAGTGCCTCACTCCAGGTGAACTTATAGCACAACCGAAATAATATCTTGGCATCCGCACGGAACTCGCGCATTCCTTGACAGTTCATTAAGAGAAAATCAGTTCTATATATAAAACAAATCATTTTCATCTATCCTTCATAAAATAAGCTTCTCAAAAACAGTTAACAATATTTTAAAAACATAGCACATGAGTTTTAAAATAAATTCTCGTTCAAGAACAACCTGCTCTGATACCACTTGTTAGGACCGAATGATCAGATCTCAGATGCAATAAAATAAACAACATAACATAAGGGAGGGGCGAGATCTGATCCTATGAAATAAGGAGCGAGCGCTGCTAATATAATTAAAAATTTTGCGCTGCTATTTAAAGGATGTGCAATACCTCTGGTTTTTGAACATTAAAAAAACAGAGCACCGGAGACAGATCTGGTATGAATTAAAATCATGCGGAAAACACCAGAACTGAATCCTAATATTTTAAAACAACTTTGCGCAAACAGATTTCTGTAAAACCAGCATGTGAAATCTGTTTGCTATGTGCAAGTGTGATTTCTGTTATGCGTGCTAAATTAAATGCAAGTGCTGAATGAATAACAAAATAAAATACACAATCGATTTGTTTATGGAAGTTCGGACTTCAATGTTCTACGTCTCCCCTTCTTCCTCCTCAGAAGGTTCCACTAGAAGATTTGATCTATACATCGTGTACAGACCCGATCCCGCAACCAGCAGCTGAGAGAACTCCTAGACTCTACCAGCCCTCGGCTGTTCACTCAATCACTTGTTTAACGCCTATGTGATAAAGGCTACAAACACAGAGTTTAACGTCGTCGTGCTTGGACGGGTACTGAATGGCATTTTGGGTTTTGATTCACTCGCTAATCAATTTCGCACAACTCTCAAAAATATGCGAATGAATCTGTGTGTGAGATTTTACAGTGAACACTCAACTCTCGAAATAATAAATCTCACACACTAGGAAGTTTCTCTACAAAAGCTGATTAGAACTCAGCAGTCGACGCTCATAGTAAGCTCCTTTCTAATGGTGGTCGACTGCTTCGTCCTTCTATTTTTCTTCCCTCTGTTTGTGCACTGTGCAACCAACATCATCTGCTTCCTTCAAATCTTCTCCCTTAAATAGCCTTTGTTCAAATTCAATCCGTTGGACACAAATTCTACCCGTTTGAAATGTGTTCTGTAAAGTACCGACAGGAAGTTGTCCTTGTGTCCTTTCTTTTGCATGCTTTTTGTCGTCTTCAACATTTGAACTAGGCTCAGCAGTTGAAATCCAGCTTTAGTAAATCTTCATAATAAAATTCGTCAACTGCTTCGCTACTGGTTGTATCTTCAACTACTGCGTCTGGTTATTTCCTCTGTTTCTTTGCGTCTGGATTTCCTGTCGACTGGATATGCAAAACACTGTAGCCTGCGACTGGGTATACTGTAGCTTGCGACTGGATTAATCTTCTGTTGACATCTTAATTGCAATAGCTGATTTCTTCTGTCTTTGCGATATTGCTGAATTCATCGTTGCGTCTGGATCACTGTAGCTATCTGCTGGTTTCTCTTAGAAGAAGTACCTGCTGGTTTTATCATCGCAAAACCATCGACTGAATCTTAGCACGAAGGCAAAACGCTGTCGTATCCATTTATCCAAACGACATCGTTTTGCTATCGCTAGCTTCAAGTACTATCGACTAGTTGTACTGTAGCTTACTGCTGATTGTGATGACATCACTGCTGAAATCATCATCGCTGATCTAGCTCTTGCGCTTCTTGTCAACTGCTGATATTGCTGATGTCATCTTTGTTGCTCATAGCTTCCTCCAGTAGATAAGCTGACGTCATCATTGCTGATCACAGCTTTCTCCAGTAGATATGCTGACGTAATCATTGCTGATACCAGCTCTTCTTAAAATCGACGTCTGATTCATTGCGCAACAGCTGGTTTTTGTTCTTCACAACTGGTTCCAGACTTCTACTGTTCATCTTCTTCTTCGAACATTTCTCCAACAGACTTCATCAACAATGACTCTTCGCACGTATCTGTTGACAGCAACTTCAACAGTAACCTGCTCTTTCAACAATTCAGCAACTGATTGAACTCCACGTAAGCGAAGCTGTCCACGCAGGACTCCACGTAAGGATTGCTGTCCACATAAGCAAAGCTGATAAACTTCTTTTCTTCATCATCAGCCTCAACTGCTTTGTAGCATTCCAACTGTTATCAGATTTCTCCTCTTATCATCTGCACACTACGTAGAAACGTTAGAACCATAGTAACAGGTTTTGTGTAATTCAAAACTTAATCAGGATCTGTTTACACAGATCCATCACAACTTGTGCACCTCTCGCTCCGCAACCAAATTACGTGTTACTCCAGTATCTACCATGGCCAGCACTTCCCTCCCATTGATGCGGACTTTCACATACATCAAGCCCTTGTGTGATGTTGGCTTTTCAGTATGCAAAACATTCAATAGATGTAGAGTATTGACTCTTGATGGATGTATTTACGAATGATCTCCATCCGAATCGTCCATGAGTGCTGTCAATCTACCTCGCTTTGGGCATTTCCGCATGCGATGGTCTCCTTTGCAAATGAATCACCCTTTATTGACATGATCGGAGACAAAAGTTTCCTTTGTTTCTTTCGTGCTGCTTGTACCCTCGGGTTTGCCCTTTTTAGTTTCACCACCTTGGCAAACTTTGTCTTCCCTTTGTCTTTCCCACCTGATTTATTAGAATCGGAATAAGGTGCTCCCATTTCCTTGAAATACACTAAGCGATCACCAACAGCTATGGCAGATGGAAAGTCCTTAACCACTAGCCGTTGTAACTCGGCTTGCGCCCATGGCTGTAGACTGCCAAGAAGTTAAATGGTTTATCTTCTTCAGACATGTACTTCACATCTAGTATCAGCGAGCTAAATTTCTTCACTTAGTCTTTAGTTGTGCCAATATGCTTCAACTTCCGCGGGGATTCCCTTGCTATCCAAGATGTGTTGCAAAGAAGGAACTGTTTCTTTTGCTTCCCATGAGTCGATATTAGCTCATTGGGCACTTGCATAATTAGATAAACGTGCCCTCCACCATTGTTTTGCATCACCAAAGAGATACATACTAGTGATAGAAACCATTTGTTCATTGGGTACTTTTGCTGCCTTGAAATATGTTTCCATATCCCAGAGTAAATTTTCAAGTTCTTCGACACTCCACGCACCGCCAAAGAACTTTGGTTCGGGCACCTTGAACTTTGAACAGTTTAAGTTCCAACTTGAATTCTCCATCTTGGATTCGAATTATTCTTTGTGTGCAAGAACATTCTTTCCATAAATTCCGAAAGGTCTGCAATCTATGTATGAATCGATTCTGAGGCAATCTTTAAACCATCAACATGGGTGAACAATGAGAATTCCGCCAAAGAGTCGGAAGGAGTCCCCACAAGTCCTAACCTTCTCATTTGGGTCTCCAAATCTAGGATTCGATCGTGCATTGAAGATGTGTTTGATGAATATGCCATCTACAATGGTTCAGACTATCCGACAGGCTGGCTCTGATACCAAAATATCACGAGGGGTTAACATGAGTTGAATAGTCCATTTTTTTTTCAAGGTTAACCCTACGTGCCCGCTTGATTTGCTCACCAAATCAATCAATCCACAACGATCCTCGAGTTATATAAGTCGAATATATCCTCAATCGAGCAATCAAGCACAATAAGTAATATAAATCACACGAGATTACGGGCAATGCTCAACCTTGCATTAGCACGATTACTCACAATACAAGAAATATAATTGCCAATGCTTGCACACAAAAGGCTCACACTAGTGAATGAATTTCCTTGTGCAGTCTATGGTCTTTATATAACCAATAGTGTCAGATTAGATGCCTACAAGTGGCAACATGCATGTGTACCAGCTGTCCGCCCATGATCTTGGTCATGGGCACATCCACACATTGCCTCCTTTGACTGTCGAGTTATGGGGCAGTTCGTGCCTGTAACCACCGAATCGTGTGCCTGTAGGCCGCATGTCCGCCTGTACGAACTGTTGGAACATGGGCGTGGTCGTGCGCACCACCACTCGTCCCAACTGCCTGCACGTTCTACCGAGACATGGTTGAGGTCGTGGATACGTCCTTGGGGCTATAAAAAAACAACATACTTTGAGAATCTATCCACCAACACTAGGAAAGATGCCATCCCGCTCACTTTGGAGAACACGAGAATGAATTCCATGGAGATCGATTGCCAGGGCCTCTCAGCAATAGGCAGAGGCTGCAACATGCGAGCTTCTTTTTTCCTCTAATACTTGTCAAGTTGGCACACGAGACAAGTTTTCACGAATAGTTCCACATATTCTTCCATTCATGGCCAATAATAGCTTCTCGAAAGCAACTCCAACATGCGAGCTTGTTAGGACAATATTTATAAGTTTTGGTGATAACAAAAATAAGACAAGATGATATTGGACAATCAGTTGTCGCATTCTACAGGAGATCGTTTTATCTATCTACAGTGGTAATTCAGCAGTTGGAGTATTCGTGAGCAATCAACAGATGTTGTTGTCTCGATCAGCAGGTACCGATTTGAGTTTCAGCGTGTTTTGCTAAGAAGTACTAAACGACAGCGTTTTGATAAGTTAGAACGACGTCGTTGAAGTGCACAGTTTCGCATCAGCAGATGAAGTAATCAGCAGATACTTTCTTGAAGAGTTCAGCAGTTGGTTAAGTATATTTGTTGAAGATTGCGAAACGACAGCGTTTGGTTAAGTTGGAACGACAGAGTTTTGATTGATTCAGCAGAAGCGTTCCTTTGACATTTCAGCAGATGCTTTGTTTAAAGCATATCAGCAGACAGCTACAGTAACCTTCAACCAGCAGTTGATGTTAAACAGCAGATTCTTTACAAAGATAATAAAACTGCGTCACTTAAATAAGTTGACACGACATCGTTTTATCGCTTAAAAGGAATCAGCAGATGGAAAAACGCATATGCATATCAGCAGGTGAATTCTTCCAAGCGTTTTTCCAGTCGAAGCATCTTGACAACGACGATGAAGATAGTGCTGGTTACCAAAGTTATTTCAGGAGCAAGCTCAAAGTGATTCAAATATGATCGTTTGCTCATAAGGAAAAGATTTGTAAGATCGTACAGTTGCCTGGAATTAAGGAGACAAGTTAGGTACTATTTTGGGTAAATAGTACAGTGTACAGAGGCCGTTTCTCCATGCTTGCACAAATATGGAAAGAAGACAAATTGGCTCTGTGGATGAGCAATTTACCTTGTAGTGG
>KQ991050.1:66393-86687 GCA_001598015.1 Dorcoceras hygrometricum | reverse complement strand
TCCTGCAACCTTTGTGGTCAGTATGGGCATTTTGCGAGAGTGTGTCCGTCAGGTGGATCACAGCAGACCGCGGCCTAGCCTCAGGGTCGTGGGGGTCAGTCTAGGGGCCGTTCGCAGCAGCTTCAGCAGCCCCGTTTTGGTGAGACTCCGTTTAGGCCGTTTCAGCAGCCTAGCCCTTCGCGTTTTGGGCAGTCGTCTCAGCCTTTCTTTCCAGGACCCCAGAATGCTCAGGTTAATGCCTTCACGAGGGAGCAGGTCGAGGAGACACCGAGCCGGGTGATTGGAGGTACATGTCTTGTCTTTGACTTTCCTGCTCGTGTGTTGTTTGACACCGGTGCATCGCATTCGTTTTTTTCTGATTCGTTTGTTGTTGAGCATGGTTTGTGTACCGTCCCTTTGCGCGATGCTGTTTCTGTTTCTACCCCCGGTGGTGTGAGCCTGTTCTCGCAAGAGATTTTGTTGGATGGTGTGTTGCGGTTTGGTGAGCATGCCTTGTTAGCGAATTTGATCCGTTTGATGCTATGGGATTTCGATTGCATAGTTGTGATGGATGTGCTGTCCAACTACAGGGCCTCCATGGATTTCTTCCATGGGATTGTGCGCGTTAGGCCTTTGTCTGGCGAGAAGTGGGACTTCTACGGCCAGGACTCGAGATCAAAGATTCCGTTGGTCTCCGCGATGGAGATGTTTAGCTTGTTGTCTTTGGGGAATGATGGCTTTATGATTTACGCTTTGGATGCGTCTTCTTCTTCTAGTGTTCAGCTTAGTGACATTCCCGTGGTGCAACACTTCCCCGACGTGTTTTCGGAGGAGATTCCTGGTTTTCCTCCAAGGCGGGAGATAGACTTCAGCATAGAGTTGGTGCCTGGCACAGCTCCGATTTCCCGTGCCCCGTATCGTCTAGCGCCTGCGGAGTTGAGAGAACTCAAGGTACAGTTAGATGATTTGCTGGAGAAGGGTTTCATTCGTCCTAGTATGTCACCGTGGGGAGCGCCCATTTTGTTTGTGAAGAAGAAGGATGGCTCAATGCGGATGTGCATTGATTTTCGTCAGTTGAATAAAGCCACTGTGAAGAATAAGTACCCGTTACCGAGAATCGATGATATGTTTGATCAGTTGCAAGATTCTGTGGTGTATTCTAAGATTGATCTTCGTTCCGGGTACCATCAGCTCAGAGTAAGGGAACAAGATGTCGCGAAGACTGCGTTTCGTACGAGGTACGGACATTTTGAGTTTTTGGTGATGCCGTTTGGGTTGACAAACGCACCTGCAGTCTTCATGGATCTGATGAACCGAGTTTTCTGAGAGTTCATAGATCAGTTTGTGATTGTTTTTATTGACGACATCTTAGTTACTCGAAGACTCCGAGGGAGCACAAGGAGCACTTGGAAATGGTTCTTCAGAGGTTGAGAGAGCAGCAGTTGTATGCGAAGTTTTCCAAGTGCGAGTTCTGGTTGGAACGCGTAGTATTTCTGGGTCATGTCATTTCAGCAGATGGCATTTCTGTGGATCCAAGTAAAGTGGATGCCGTGTTGAACTGGGAGCGACCGAGAAATGTGTCTGAGATTCGCAGTTTCTTAGGTCTGGCTGGCTATTATCGTTGTTTTATTGAGGGGTTTTCTTCTATAGCAAAGACGATGGCCCAATTGACCCAGAAGGATAAACGGTTTGTTTGGACTGAGCAGTGTGATAATGCTTTTCAACAGCTTAAGGAAAAGTTAACTACTGCGCCTGTGTTGGCTTTGCCGTCCGGTTCAGGTGGTTTTGTTGTTTGTTCTGACGCTTCGCTAAATGGATTGGGTTGTGTGTTGATGCAGAATGGTAGAGTCATTGCGTATGCCTCGCGGTAGTTGAAACCGCACGAGACTCGTTACCAAGTTCATGATTTGGAGTTAGCAGCGGTGGTCTTTGCGTTAAAGATCTGGCGTCACTACCTGTATGGCGAGCAGTTTGTGGTGTACTCCGACCACAAGAGTTTGCAGTATCTGTTTTCGTAGCCTGACTTGAACATGAGACAGCGTCGGTGGATGGAGCTGCTTAAGGATTTTGACTGTGAGATTAAATACCAGCCTGGGAAGTCGAACGTAGTGGCTGATGCTTTGAGCAGGAAGGCTAGTGAGATTCTTGCGTCGTTGTACATCTCTAAGGATCAAGAGCATCTTAACACTACGGGTTGGAGATTCTACCCGGCTGAGGATTGTGTGATGGTTTCATCTTTTCAAGTGGAACCGCAGATTGTTTCTAGCATTCAAGAAGCTCAGAGGACCGATCCGTCAATCCACGAGTTGAAGTTGAAAGTCAGGGCTGGCAAACTTGAGGACTATTCTGTCTCGTCCGATGGTTGTTTGCGTTTCTGGGGCAGGTTGGTTGTGCCCAATTTGATTGATTTGAAGGAGGAGATCCTTCGAGAAGCGCACTGTAGCAGACATAGTGTTCATCCTGGTGCACGGAAGATGTACCATGCTTTGAAGCCGCACTTTTGGTGGGCTGGACTGAAGAGCGATGTTGCTGGTTTTGTCGCTCGTTGTTTGAACTGCCAGATGGTTAAGGCCGAAAGGATGAGACCTGGTGGTCTGTTGCAGAGTTTAGAGGTGCCTCAATGGAATTGGGAGCACATTGCGATGGATTTCGTAATGCATTTGCCTCGTTCTGGAGCGATGCTGTTTGGGTAGTTGTAGACCGTTTGTCTAAGTCTGCACACTTCATTCCATATGGGATGACCTTCTCGTTGAAGAAGATGGCGAAGCTGTACGTTGATTTTGTTGTTAGATTGCACGGTGTGCCTGTTTCAATCGTGTCTGACCGAGATCCGAGGTTTACTTCCAGGTTTTGGAAGAGTTTGCAGACAGCTTTGGGCACTAGATTGGCTATGAGTACCGCGTATCATCCCCAGACAGATGGCCAATCTGAGCGAACTATCCAGACGTTAGAGGATATGTTGCGTGCTGTTGTGTTGGATTTCGGAGGTAGTTGGCAAGACGCGTTGTCTTTAGTTGAGTTTTCGTATAATAACAGCTACCAAGTGACGATTGGCATGGCGCCTTTCGAGGCTTTTTATGGCTGCAAGTGCAGATCGCCAGTGTGTTGGGAAGAAGTGGGGGAGAAGCAGCTATCTGCCCCTGACTTTGTGCAGCAGATGAAAGATCACGTGGATCTTATTAGACAGCGGATGAAAGCTGCCCAGGATCGCCAAGCCAGTTATGCGAATAAGAGGCGTCGACCCCTTGAGTTTCAGGTTGGTGATCGTGTATTTCTCAAGGTTTCTCCGTTTCGTAGTGTGATGCGCTTTGGACGCAAGGGAAAGTTAGCCCCTCGTTATGTTGGTCCGTATGAGATTGTCGAGAGGATTGGCCCTTTGGCGTATCGTCTGTTGTTGCCGACCGAGTTATCTTCTCTGCATGACGTCTTTCACGTTTCCATGTTGAGGAAGTATGAGCCAGATCCGTCTCATGTGCTTGGAACTGACGAGGTAGAGCTAGATCAGTCGTTGAGCTATCAAGAATACCCTTTGCAGATCCTTGGCAGAAAAGAGAAACAGTTGAGGAATAAGACTATTCCGTTGGTGATGGTGCAGTGGAGAAAACATGGTAGGGAAGAAGCTACTTGGGAGCTGGAAGAAAAGATGCAGCGCGAGTGGCCGCATCTGTTTGAGTAGCTGTTGGGCTATATTTTCCAGTAGCTTGTAGTTTTGCTGTTTTTCTTCCCTAGTTGTTGTGATGTGTTTGCTCAGTTATCTTGAACTCTTGGCCTTGTGTTGGGCGAGTTCTGTTTGTAGCTTGCTGTTGTGTTGTTTCCAGAGTTGTTGATGTGATTTCGAGGACGAAATCCTTTTTAGTGGGGGAGAAATGTGAGACCTGGATTTGTATTAAGATTTGTTTGTTGATTGTATCGGTTTTTGGGAGTTTCCTGCTGGTCAAATCTTTGTTGGAGAGTTTGGTTGGCATTTTCGGGTCTGAAATAGCGTTTGGAGAAATTCTGGAAGTTTTTGTGTTTTTTAGTATCAGCTGGTTTTTGTGAGCTAGCAGCTGGTCGGTGGCAAAACCAGTCGAAGCATGTTTTAGCGCAAGATTCCTGAAATGCCGTCGTTTTCGTGAAGTATGGATGCGCGTGTTGTGATCAGCAGGTGCATTAGTGTATTTGCGTTGAGGGCTAAAACGACTGCGTTTAGTTTAGTTGGCGCGACGTCGTTTGGATGTTGCGTCTGGTACCAGCTGGTGGAATTGCGTGCGAGTGTCTGCTGGTTGTTCAGTAGAAGCAGATGTCAACGCGGGTCAACATTCCTGTAGCTCAAATAGGAAACGTCGTCGTTTCGTTGTTGCGACTGGGAGTCCAGCTGTGAGTGAGTTTCGCCGCTGTTGCTTGCTGCTGGTATTTCGCGAGAGCTAGCGACTGGATGACGTCGGTGGAGCGACGTCGTTTGAGTTAGTTGCAACGCTGCGTTTTGAGGTTGCGACTGGAACCAGCAGAGAGAAGCGTTGCATTGTTTTGTTCTTGCGACTGGATATCCAGCTGCTGGTATAGTATCCTGTGCGACGTCGTTTGAGTAAGTTTGCGCGACGACGTTTTGAGAACCAGCCGTTGGTTTGTTTTGCGATTGTTTTAGCGTTAATTGAGAATCAGCAGTTGGTTCCTTGCGTCTGATGGTTGTAGTGTTCCTGCTGATTTTGTCGGTGGACAATTGATTGTGTAGATTTCAGCAGTTGTGGGAATTATTTAAGTAAGACTTGGTCTTCGATTTTGTGATATCATTTCCCATACTTAGAAATTTCCAGCCTTTCGTTCCTTATCCTTCGAACCCTAGAGCACTGTTAAGCCGTGAGCTTTTCCGGCGAATTCCCATCGTTTCCGGTGGTTGTTTTGCTCGTGCGAGGTAGCGTTGGACTCCTCTCGAGAAGCTCTTCCATTTCGTACCAGTTTAAGAAGCTGTAATTGGCTAGTTGAGGAACGCGAAGTTGCTGCCGTTCGAGTGTTACGTCGACCGGGTAGAACTACATTCTGGTTTTCGGTGAGACCTTGTTCCTAGCCATAGTTTTAAGCTTTCTGTGTTATTGTTGAGGTATATTGAGCAGCTGGTTGAGTGTGACTCCCAGCCGTGAGCTTGATTTGCAACCCGTTAGATTTATGTTTTGTATGCCGTGTGTTTAACAGGCTTTTATCAGAGTCTTCGGGATTTCTCGCAGTGTTAATTGTTGCTCAGTATAAGGTACGGATTTGAGCTTATATTACAGCGAGGTTATGGCTTGGATGATTGTAGTTGCTGGTATGTGGAATGGCCGTGCCTGCTGGTTGTGTCCTGTTGAGGATTCTGTATGCTATTGTGTTATTGCTGTGTTGCATAGGTGTTTATGCTTGTATTCCAGCATGTTGCATACACGCATGGTATTCCTTTTTCCAGCTTTGGTAGTCTTTGTACCTTGTTGTATTATTGTTGTTTCTTACCAGGATGTGAGGGCAAGCGGCAATACCGCACTCTCATCTCCCTGCTGGGATCGTAGCCACCATGCGCCGAGTGGTTAACTACCACAGTTCATGGGCGAGGCAACAGCAGGTTGAGTTGTTTGATGCATCTGGTAAGTGGGGGTAGTGTCATGGCGAGTGGCTCACTACCACACTCTGAACACACCCCGTGGCCACTGTATGTTGTTGGTAATTCTTGGAGCTATGTTTGAGTTCCTTAGCTCCCTCGAGGGTCGAGCTTTCCGTTGTTATTCGGCGTCTCATGCATAGCATCTGCATTTTATTCCTTGCTGTTTATTGCTGTTGTATAGTTGCTCTCCGTACTGGGGTTTGACCCCATGTCCCTCCGGGGTTTGGTTTGTTTCTTTGTTGCGTTGTTTTCAGGAAACCAAGGTTTTACAGCTGGTCGTGGTTTTAACCCAGCTGGTGGTGCCCCAGGAGGTGGCTAGCGTGTCCCAGTTGCATATAGAATTCTTATATATATGTATCAGTTAGCCAGGGGGATGCCCTGCGCTTTGTTGTTGTACCCGTAGGGGAGTTTGATACATGTTGTGAATTATGTATGCTTTATTGTTGGTTGAATTATGAATTGGGAAACTTATTTTAAGTATTGCTGTATTTTAAATTATATGTTTAAAATCGTCGGGCCTAAAAGCGAAATTTTACCCACTTTTTGATAGCTTCCGCATGTGTTTATCTATTGTGAGCACGAGGCCTGACATATTGTGTATTGACCGTTCCCGGGTCTAATTTTTAAAATCTTCCACGGCCACACGCCGCCGTGCGCCCGTCGCTCACGGCATGCGCAACTGCCACGCGCGATTCGCTGCGGGATACGTGGGATCGTGCCCGCGGGTTGCGTGCCCGTCGCGCACACCCCGCCCGCACGTTGCGGCAGGGGTTGCGCGCCTATCGCGCACACCCCTGCGCGCACTGGCCGACGAGCGTTGCGCCCGCTGGCCGGCACCCGTGCGCGCCACCGCCGCCCCACCTGCATGAACTGGTCGCGTAGGTGGCCGCCCCCGTGCGCACACGTTGCGCACGGTGGCGCGCACATCGTGCAGCACGGTGGCTGCACGCATGCGGGCGTCGGTGCACCGCCCGTGCGGCGGTTCCGGGGCAGAGATGCGATGGCTGTTTTTTGAATTTTAGGGTTTTCCCAGGCCTGTCCCGGGCGGCCCGAGGGGTTTTTGGGCCAGTACTTGATATTGGGCTTTTTGGTCGGACCAAAATTAATTTTTGAAAGTTTTGAGATTTTGGACCTAAAATTGTTTTGAGCCCAAAATGATGCAATTAAAATAACAAAATAAGATTTTATTTATAAAATATTATTTTATATTTAAAATGCGATTTTGTTGGATAATATAATTTGATTTGATTATTTTATTTATGTCAATTAATTGAATTGATAATGTTTGGGATGATCGAGAGCCGTGCCCAATGTGTTAGGTGTATGCTAGGTTTTACATATTTTTGTTTGTAATATTGTTGATATCATTTCAAAGTGGGCCTGGTTTATGGCCCGTTCCCACCCCTTTAAATTGTATCCCTATTTGTCATGGTTATTTAATTGTAAATATTAGACTTAGTGGGAGGATAATTTGAAGATGGTGGAGATGATGATCAAAGATATTGAAGACCGAAGACTTGTAAAACCGGAAGCTTATGTAATAGGATTGCATTTGCATACTGCATGTCACCTAGGATTGGACCTAGATCCGTGCTTGGCAACCACGGATCGCATAGCTCTCGCTTATCGTTCATCCCAATTATATATGTGATATAAGTCTGTTGAATCCGCGATTTTAAATTTGATTTAAAATTATTGAGACCAAATTTCAAAATTTAAAATCCCTCATTTTAAATTTGATTTAATATTTATATCAAGATTAAAAATTTATTCGATAAGCTAAGGGAATTTAAATATTGTTTAAAATTTCCTACCTTCCATCAATAATGGGTGTACGTCGATGCTACCCGTATACATGGCCCGGCTCATATTATTGAGGGGGTTATGTATGCCGGAAAGCTGTACATGTCATTGACACTTGCTGTGAGTTTGTTGGAACTCCCTTTAACGTTGGCTCATATTATTGGGGACATTAAGGGGAAAGTACATCACAACTCAACATTGATGGGTCGTCTTGACCCGTGATAGTAATGGGCGTCATATTATTGGGCCCTTACTGGACGTGAGGTAAACACATGGAGGTTGCACCTGTTGCAATTGGGCTCTACCTTTTGAGGGTCATGGTTGGCTGATATTATTAGCGACCATGGTTTCTTGATTGTACTCTGTGTACCCACTAAGGAAACTTGATTTCTCGATTTCATTAGAGGGTGATGAAATCGTTAAAATAGTGGGAGGGTAATTCATAAAACCAAATGACCATGTTTTATGTCTTAGAGTTTTTTCATGAATAGTTAGTAATTCATGTCTGTTTTCCTTTCAGTATAAACTGCTATTACAATGTCTTCAATCAAAAATCCACTTGCTGCTATACTGGATAGCAACAAGTTCACTGGTTTGAACTACCAAGATTGGCTTCGAAACCTCAAGATTGTCTTGGATTCGGACAAACTTCTCTACATGCTAGAGAAGACCCCTCCGAAGAAAGCCCCTGCCGATGCCAGTCCTGAGGAGCTGGCAAAGCTGGACAAATGGTGGGACGACGAGCTTAAGGCACGGTGCTATATGATAGCATCGATGTCAAACGAAATGCAGCGGCGTTTTGAGAAGACGGTGTATGCTGCTGACATACACCTTCATCTCAAGGAGATGTATGGGGAGAACTCTCGGACTGAGAGGTTCGCTACTTTCAAGGAGCTCATGACGAGCCGCATGCGTGAGGGGACTTCGGTCCGCGAGCATGGGGTTCATATGATTGGGCTCATTGAGAAGCTAGTGGGCCTTGATATCACGCTTCCACATGAGCTGTATGTGGATCTGCTTCTCCTCTCCCTCCCTGCTGTGTTCGACCCCTTTGTGGTCAACTTTAACATGAACAAGCTGGAAGCCACCCTTGAAGAGATTGTGAACATGCTTGTCGTGTTCGAAGGGACCATAAAGAAGGACAAGCCCGTCCTCCTTATGGGCACTTCTTCCTTTGCGAAGAAGGGGCCCAAACGCAAGGGTAAGAAACGTTCTGCCCATGAAAATGAGGGAAAGCCCACCAAGAATCCCAAGGCAGGGACTTCAAAGCCGAACAAATCTGATGATTTTTGTCACCACTGTCACAAGCCTGGACACTGGAGGAGGAACTGTAAGGATTACCTCGAGCAGTTGCGAACTGCAAAAGGTATGTTCTACATCGAAATAAATATGTCTCTTAATTCGACTTCTTGGGTACTTGATATCGGATGTGGATCTCATATCTGCAATGATTTGCAGGTAATGACAAAAAGCCGACGTCTTAGAGAGGGTGAGACCCACTTGAGGCTTGGCAACGGAGCAAGGGTTGCTGCTGTAGCTATAGGAGATGTTTATTTATTTGTGTCTTCAAATTTTAAGTTGTATTGAGAAACGTTTTATTTGTTCCTGAATTAATAAAGAACATCATTTCTGTTTCTATGCTTGATAGTGATGGATATTCTTGTCATTTTGCCAATTCTATTTGCAATATATACAAGAATGAATGTTGATTGGGATTGGGGAACGCGAAAACGATCTATACACCTTAAAATTAAAAGAAGTTCCAACTCGCGATGTGGAAACACATACAACAACAATGAAAAGGAAAAACGATAGTTTGAACCCGGCACAACTTTGGCACGCTAGGCTAGGTCATGTTTCCTTGAATAGGTTGAACAAGT
Organism: Dorcoceras hygrometricum; assembly: GCA_001598015.1. Taxonomy (NCBI): domain Eukaryota; kingdom Viridiplantae; phylum Streptophyta; class Magnoliopsida; order Lamiales; family Gesneriaceae; genus Dorcoceras; species Dorcoceras hygrometricum. Next base: position 77,417 of record KQ991050.1, on the reverse strand, counting down.
TGATTAGGAGTGACATGTTTGATATGTCTGATATTAACTCTCTACCAACTTGTGAGTCTTGTCTCAAGGGAAAAATGACTAAATTGCCCTTCACGGGCAAAGCGAACGTGCTGAAGGCCTACTGGATTTGATCCACACTGATGTGTGTGGCCCACTTAGCATTGGTACTAAGTCCGGGAACACCTACTTCATCACCTTTACCGATGATCACTCTAGGTATGGGTACTTGTACTTAATGAAGCACAAGTCTGAATCCTTTTAAAAGTTCAAAGAGTTCAAGGCTGAAGCAGAAAATCAGTTGGGGAAAAGTATTAAAACACTTCGATCCGATCGAGGTGGAGAATACTTAAGTTCCGAATTTCAAGACTATCTTAAAGATAATGAGATTCTCTCACAGTGGACCCCTCTGGCCACACCACAGCTCAATGGTGTAGCGGAGCGTCGTAATCGAACCTTGATGGATATGGTTCGATCTATGATGAGTTTCACTGAACTTCTTGCCTCGTTTTGGGGCTATGCGCTCGAAACAGCGGTTATGTTGTTAAACAATGTCCACACCAAGGCAGTGGATAAAACTCCGTATGAGATATGGATGGGAAAGCCGCCCAAATACTCATACTTGAGGATTGGGGATGTCCTGCTTACGTGGAGCAGACAGAGGGAGATAAGCTGGATAGTAGATCCATATTATGCTACTTCATTGGGTATCCAAAGAATTCTATTGGATACTAATTCTACTATCCAAATGAAACAAAAGTGTTTGTTTCCAGAAATGCCACCTTTCTAGAAAGGGAGTTTCTACTTGATAGAAAAGGCAAGATAGTAGAACTCGAAGAGGTTCGAGAACCAACTGAAGTACCAAGTGAATCTCCCGCACCTCAAGAGCCAATACTTGATATGGACACACCTAGGAGATCTGAAAGGGTTCCTAGGGCTCCTGTTAGATATGGTTTCCTCCTTGAAGATGATCAAAGTGATCAAACTGTTGGATGTGATCCAAGAACCTTCAAGGAGGCAATTTCCGATGCTGATTCTAATTTATGGCTTGAAACGATACAATCTGAGATTGACTCAATGCATTCAAAACAAGTTTGGACTCTTGTTAATCCTCCCAAAGGAATATTTCCTATTGGGTGTAAATGGATTTACAAGAGAAAGCTTGGGACTGATGGTAAGGTACTGACCTACAAGGCACGACTGGTCGCGAAAGGTTACACTCAAAGACAAGGTGTTGACTATGACGAAACCTTCTCACCAGTCGCAATTTTCAAGTCAATTAGAATCCTACTAGCCATAGCCGCATGGTACGACTATGAGATATGGCAAATGGATGTGAAAACTGCGTTCCTTAATGGAAACATTAAGGAAAAGATCTATATGATGCAGCCTGAGGGTTTCACATCTGTAGGAAGTGAGCATAAAGTATGCAAACTTCAGAGATCGATCTACGGTCTCAAACAAGCATCGAGAAGTTGGAACCTGAGATTTGATGAAACAATTAAAGAATTTGATTTCATCAAGAATCTCGAGGAGCCATGTGTGTATAAGAAGGTAGTTAAAATGCTGTGACATTGCTTGTACTTTATGTTGATGACATCCTACTCATCGGGAATGATGTAGGAATGTTGCAGTCAACTAAAGTATGGTTGTCTAGTAGATTCTTGATGAAGGACATGGGTGAAGCATCCTATATTCTAGGAATACAGATCTATAGAGATAGATCGAAAAGGATGCTCGGACTCACCCAAGCAACCTACATCGATACCATACTTAAGCGGTTCTCTATGGAAGAGTCCAAGAGAGGACAACTACCTATGTGCCACGTGGTCACTCTATCTAAATCTATGTGTCCAAAGACTGATGAGCAGATAGAGAGTATGACACGTGTGCCATATGCCTCGGCAATAGGTAGTATTATGTATGGCATGATCTCAACTAGACCAGATGTCGTATATGCTCTGAGTGTCACGAGCCGCTACCAAGCCAACCCCGGCCAGATGCATTGGAAGGCCGTGAAAGATATTCTTAAGTACTTACGAAGGACTAAGAATATGTTCATGGTCTATGGGGGTGGTGAAATGAAATTGGAAGGCTACACTGATTCTAGCTTCCAATGTGATGTGGATGATTCGAAGTCAACCTCTGGTTTTGTATTCAGCTCAATGGTGGTGCTGTCTCTTGGAAGAGTTCCAAGCAAGACACCATCGCGGATTCAACCACTGAGGCTGAGTACATCGCAGCATCAGCTGCTGCTAAAGAGGCGGTTTGGATGAGGAATTTCTTCCAAGAGTTGGGCGTAATCCCTGAAGGAGTTGGTCCAGTCCCGGTGTACTGTGACAACACGGGTGCCGTTGTGCAAGCAAAGGAGCCTAGGTCTCACCAAAGATCCAAAAATATACTGAGGAAATACCACATAATCCGGGATATTGTGGCTAGAGGTGACATAGCAGTCGAGAGAGTCGCCTCTGCAGATAACATTGCTGATCCACTTACGAAGCCCTTGTCAGGACCGTTGTTTGAAAAACATCGTGAAACAATGGGACTGCGTCTGATGAGTAGTTGGCTTTAGGGCAAGTGGGAGATTGTTAGAGTAGGTGCCCAACTAGCCAACTTGTGGCATGTGGGTTCTTGTTGACTCTTTGTAAAACGATATTTATTTATGAAATTCGTATTCTTTTATGGCATTCTTTATCTTCATTATTTTATAATGTTAACAATTGCATTGGATAAAGACCTAGAATGCACCATAGTATATGTTAGATGTGATAGTGGATATGATGGCTATCATGAAACATATTTAATGGTCAATGTGTATTCTAAACTCGTTCCTAGTCGATTGGGCCGTCAAAATGAGGATAAGGCCGCCCGAGCTTGAGACTAGCATTTGCGATGCGAAGTACCACGTTTTATTGGTAGGGAATATTGTGATGTTATGAGCATGCAGATGGATAGTGACCTGGTGATCTATCGAACTACCCTCGTTCGGACATTCCAAGTGGTTACCATTTGTCGAGTAGATTAAGTCCGATGTCTTGGTTGTACATATTAGCCCTTATTACTCGAAACGTCATTGAGACTCTACATGATAGGTGCCTCACTTTGACCCATTTACCGACTCAGTTGGGGTCATCAGGTGTCGGGATTGGGTGAGGTCCCGATGCATGTAGGAGTCAATGCTTCGTTGTCGAGGATTCACCGCTCGCCTTTGTGCATGGATATCCTATGCTATCTGAGGAGATAATAGTGTGATAAATCTCTGGACAGAGTACTTTATTTTTTTTAGGTAAATGGTTTACCTAGTAACGCACGCGATGTCACTATTTGATCTCCGAGATGTATGCATGGTTATTGGATCTCTAGCGACTCTCGATTTACCAATGGTCGTTGATCTGATCGGGATATTTGTGTTGAAAGGACCATACTGTAAGCTAACCATGACCAACTGGTTCTTGCAGGCACTATCAGTGATACCTAGGGGATCATGGGGCGATGTTTCTAGGCGCTTTACCATGATCCGATGGGCTAGTCCGAAAATGTGGTTTCGGACTCACACATGTTGTGGGCCCACGGCTAGCTGTATCCCTGAACCATTGAGGGTCACACAAGTACTGGTTTCTCAATTCCCGCACTGAAATCAAGCTCAATTTGTTGAGTATAGGAGGAGGAAGGATGGAAGTGCGACTTCCTAAAATTAAAAAGGGCTCAAAATGAAATTTCTCTATAGTTTGGGCTAGTTTGACTATCCTTGAAACTTACAGGGGCCAAACTGCTAGTTTGGATTAGGTGGTCCGAAAAAAATTGTTTTCGCATCATAATGGCTAGTTTTGTAAACTGTAAAGATCGATCCGATCTGATCGTCGATCGGGATTATGATGAAGCGACTGCAATGGACTTGAAACGAATGTTCATATGGGCCTGGGTCCGACCCAAGCCCATTAAGGAGGTTCAAGACCATGAAGAAATCTATATATAGGTGTTGGCATACAATGGCGGATCCGGATCCCTCCTTCTCGGGGGCACAGCGGAAAATAAAATTTTGCCCCGAGATGCGTTCAATACATTAAAACAATCCGATAAACATTCATAGGGTCTTCATAGAATCGTTACCTTGCTGGCGTCTAGGCGCCTGGCTCCAACCAGAATTCACAGGGAAATCTGGCTCTTGAATTCTAGGCGGCGGTAGATCCTCCTAATCAAGTCCATGATCGGAATCAAGATGCCTCCGTCAATCTGCACTAGAAAATATGAAGGATTTGAACACGGACGGAAACTCCTCGTCGTGGTGATCGAAACAAGTCCGATCACACGATGAACGGAAGGCGGCGGCGCGGCGGAGGCGCGGAGGTGGGCGGCGGGTGCATGATGTTTGAGAAGAGGGGCAGCGGTTTTGGAGCTTGGAGGCTAGGGTTTAGTGTTTTTAATTGTATGATTAAAGCCCTAGTACAATACTAGTATATAACAAATATACATGGGCTTGAACCGGCCCAATTGGACTTGGGTCAGGCCCAAGTCCATATGAACATTCGGTTCATTTAAATCACCACGGTTTCATCATAACTACGATCGACGATCAGATCGGACCGATAGACTCAGTTTCCAAAACAGAATATTATGATGCGAAAAACAATTTTTCAGATACCTAGTCCAAAATGACGGTTTTGCCCCTCAACAGTGGGATATCGCAATTTGACCCCTGTTGACTTTTAGGAAGTCGCACTCTCTAAAATCCCCTTCCTATGCTCAACACATTGAGCTCAGTTTCCGTGCTGGAATCATGAATCCAGTACTTTTGTGACCCTCAATGGTTCAGGGATACAGCTAGCCGTAGACCCACAACCATTGTGGCTCCGAAAACACAATTTCGGATTTGCCCATCGGTTCATGGTAAAACGCCTAGCAACATCGCCCCATGATCCCCTAGGTATCACTGATAGTGCCTGCAAGAAGCAGTTGGTCATGGTTAGCGTACAGTACTGTCCTTTCAACACATATTTCCCGATCAGATCAACGACCATTGGTAAATCGAGAGTCGCTAGAGATCTGATAGCTATGCATACATCTTGGAGATCGAATAGTGACATCGATAGTGTTACTAGGCAAACCCATTTACCTAAAACACATCCAGTACTCTGGCCAGAGATTTATACACTATTATCCCCTCAGATAGCATAGGATATCCACGCATGAAAGCGAGCGATGAATCCTCGACAACGAAGCATCGACTCCTACATGCATCGGGACCTCACCCAATCCCGCCGCCTAATGACCCCAAATGAGTCGGCAAACGAGTCAAAGTGAGGCGCCTATCATGTAGAGTCTCAATGACGTTTCGAGTAGTGAGGACTAATCAGTACAACCAAGACCTCGGACTTATCCACTCGACAAATGGTAACCACTTGGAAAGTCCGAACGAGGGTAGTTCGATAGATCACCAGGTCACTATCCATCTGCATGCTCAGAACATCACAATGTTCCCTACCAATGAAACATGGTACTTCACATCGCAGATGCTAGCCTCGAGCTCGGGCGGCCTTATCCTCATTTTGACGGCCCAATCGACAAGGAACGTATTCAGAATGCACAGTGACTATTAGATGTGTTTCATGATAGCCATCATATCCACTATCACATCTAACATACACTATGGTGCATTCTAGGTCTTTATCCAACACAATTGTTAACATTATATAACATAATGAAAATAAAGAATGCCATAAAGAAATGAGAATAACATAAATAAAGATTGTCATATACAAGAGTCAATAAAACCCACATGCCACAAGTTGGCTAGTTGGGCATCTACTCTAACAATCTCCCACTTGCCCTATAGCCAACTACTCATCAGACGCAGTCCCATTGTTTCGCGATGTTTTTCAAACAACGGTCCTGGCAAGGGCTTCGTAAGTGGATCATCAATGTTGTCCGCATAGGCGACTCTCTCAACTGCTATGTCACCTCTAGCCACAATATCCCGGATTATGTGTTATTTACTCAGTATATGTTTGGATCTTTGGTGAGACCTAGGCTCCTTTGCTTGCACAACGGCACCCGTGTTGTCGCAGTACACCGGGACTGGACCAACTCCATCAGGAATGATGCCCAACTCTTGGACGAAATTCCTTGTCCAAACCGCCTCCTTAGCAGCAGCTGATGCTGCGATGTACTTAGCCTCAGTGGTTGAATCCACGATGGTGTCTTACTTGGAACTCTTCCAAGAGACAGCACCACCATTGAGCATGAATACAAATCCAGAGGTAGACTTCGAATCATCCACGTCACATTGGAAGCTAGAGTCAGTGTATCCTTCCAATTTCAGTTCACCACCCCCATAGACCATGAACATATTCTTAGTCCTTTGCAAGTACTTAAGAATATCTTTCACAGTCTTCCAATGCAATTGGCCGGGGTTGGCTTGGTAGCGGCTCGTGACACTCAGAGCATATGCGACACCCGGTCTAGTTGAGATCATGCCATACATAATACTACCTATTTCCGAGGCATATGGCACACGTTTCATACATTCTATCTCCTCATCAGTCTTCGGACACATAGACTTAGATAGAGTGACCCCGTGGCTCATAGGTAGGTGTCCTCTCTTAGACTCTTCCATAGAGAACCTCTTAAATATGGTATCGATGTAGTTAGCTTGGGTGAGTCCGAGCATCCTTTTTTATCTATCCCGATAGATCTGTATTCCAAGAATATAGGATGCTTCACCCATGTCCTTCATCGAGAATCTACTAGACAACCATATTTTAGTTAACTGCAGCATTCCTACATCATTCCCAATGAGTAGAATGTCATCAACGTAAAGTACAAGGAATGTCACAGCGCTTTTAACTACCTTCTTATACACACATGGCTCCTCGTGATTCTTGATGAAACCAAATTCATTAATTGTTTCATCGAATCTCAGGTTCCAACTCCTCGATGCTTGTTTGAGATCTAATGTTTCCATTAAGGAACGCAGTTTTCACATCCATTTGCCATATCTCATAGTCGTACCATGCGGCTATGGCTAACAATATTTTAATTGACTTGAACATTGCGACTGGTGAAAAGGTTTCATCATAGTCAACACCTTGCCTTTGAGTGTAACCTTTCGCGACCAGTCGTGCCTTGTAGGTCATTACCTTACCATCAGGCCCAAGTTTCCTCTTGTATACCCATTTACACCCAATATGAACAATTCCTTCGGGAGGATTAACAAGAGTCCAAACTTGGTTCGCATGCATTGAGTCAATCTCAGACTGCATTGCTTCAATCCACAAAATAGAATCAGCATCGGAAATTGCCTCCTTGAAAGTTCTTGGATCACATCCAACAACTTGATCACTCTGATCATCTTCAAGAAGGAAACCATATCTTTCAGGAGCCCTAGGAACCCTTTCGGATCTCCTAGGTGCGACCATTTCTGGTACTGGCTCTGGAGGTGCGGGAAATTCACTTGGTACCTCAGTTGGTTCTCGAACCTCTTCGAGTTCTACTATTTTGCCCTTTCTATCAAGCAGAAATTCCCTTTCCATAAAGGTGGCATTTCTAGAAACAAACACTTTTGTTTCGTTTGGATAGTAGAAGTAGTATCCAATAGAATTTTTTGGATACCCAATGAAGTAGCATAAGATGGACCTAGTATCCAGCTTATCTCCCACTATCTGCTTCACGTAAGCAGGACATCCCCAAATCCTCATAAATGAGTATTTGGGTGATTTGCCCATCCATATCTCATATGGAGTCTTATCCACTGCCTTGGTGTGGACATTGTTCAACAACATTACCGCCGTTTCGAGCGCATAGTACCAAAACGAGGTAAGAAGTTCTGTGAAGCTCATCATAGATCGAACCATGTCCATCAAGGTTCGATTACGACGCTCCGCTACACCATTGAGCTGTGGTGTGGCCGGAGGGGTCCACTGTGAGAGAATCTCATTCTCTTTGAGATAGTCTTGAAATTCAGCACTCAAGTATTCACCACCTCGATCGGATCGAAGTGCTTTAATACTCTTGCCTAGCTGATTTTCTACTTCAGCCTTGAATTCTTTGAACCTTTCAAAAGATTCAGACTTGTGCTTCATTAAGTACAAGTACCCATACCTAGAGTAATCATCGGTAAAAGTGATGAAGTATGTGTGACCGTACTTAGTACCAATACTAAGTGGGCCACACACATCAGTATGGATCAAATCCAATGGACCTTGAGCACGTTCAGGCTTGCCCTTGAAAGATTGTTTAGTCATCTTTCCCTTGAGACAAGACTCACAAGCCGGTAGGGAGTTAATGTCTGACAGATCAAACATGTCACTCCTAACTAACTTGTTCATCCTACTTAGGGAAATATGACCTAGCCTAGCGTGCCAAAGTTGTGCTGGGTTTAAGCTTTCATTTTTCCTTTTAATCGTTGTCGTATGTGTTTCCACATCACGAGTTGGAACGTCTTTTAATTTTAAGGTGTATAAATTGTTTTCGAGTTCCCCAATACCAATTAAACATTCATTCTTGTAAATATTGCAAATCAAATTAGCAAACATACAAGAATATCCATCACTATCAAGCATAGAAACAGAAATAATGTTCTTTATTAATTCGGGAACAAATAAAACGTTTCTCAATAACAACTTAAAATCAGAATACAGATATAAATAAACATCTCCTATAGCTACTGCAGCAACTCTTGCTCCATTGCCAAGCCTCAAGTGGGTCTCACCCTCTCTAAGACGTCGGCTTCTTGTCATCACCTGCAAATCATTGCAGATATGAGATCCACATCCGGTATCAAGTACCCAAGAAGTCGAGTTAAGAGACATATTTATTTCGATATAGAACATACCTTTTGCAGTTCGTAACTGCTCGAGGTACTCCTTGCAGTTCCTCCTCCAGTGCCCAGGCTTGTGGCAGTGGTGGCAAACATCCTCGGACTTGTTTGGCTTGGAAGCCTTTGCCTATGGCTTCTTAGTGGGCTTTTCCTCCTTCGCAGGGGCAGAACGCTTCTTACCCTTGCGTCTGGGCCCCTTCTTCGCAGAGGAAGAAGAGCCCATAAGTAGGACGGGCTTGTCCTTCTTTATGGTTCCCTCAAACATGACCAGCATGTTAACCACCTCTTCGAGGGTGGCTGCCAGCTTGTTCATGTTGAAGTTGACCACAAAGGGGTCGAATGCAGCGGGTAGTTAGAAGAGAAGCACATCCATAGACAGCTCGTGTGGAAGTGTGATATCAAGGCCCGCCAGCTTTTCAACGAGCCCAATCATACGAACCCCATGCTCGCGGACCGAAGTCCCATCGCGTATGCGGATCGTCATAAGCTCCTTGACAGCGGTGAACCTCTCATGTCGAGAGTTCTCCCCATACAGTTCCTTGAGATGAAAGAGTATTTCAGCAGCATACTTCGTCTTCTCAAAGCGCCGTTGCATTTCGTTGGACATCGATGCCATCACATAGCATCGAGTCTTAAGCTTGTCGTCCCACCATTGTTGAAGCGTAATTAGCTCCTCAGGGCTGATATCAGCAGGGGCTTCCTTCGGAGGGATCTTCTCTATCTTATAGAGAAGTTTCTCCGAAGCCAACACAATGTTGAGGTTTCGAAGCCAGTCTTGGTAGTTCAGACCGGTGAACTTGTTGCTATCCAGTATAGCAGCGAGTGGGTTTTTGATCGAAGATATTTTAAAGCAGTTTATACTGAAAAGAAACACAGACATGCATTACTAACTATATATGAAAAACGCTAAGACATAAAACAAGGTCATTTAGTTTTATGAATTACCCTCCCACTATTTTAACGATTTCACCACCCTCTAATGAAATCGGGAAAGCAAGTTTCCTTAATGGGTACACATAGTCCAATCGAGCGATCATGGTCCCGAATAATATCAGCCAACCATGACCCCCTAAAGGTAGAACCCAATTGCAACCGGTGCAACCTCCATGTATTCACCTCACGTCCAGTAAGGGCCCAATAATATGACGCCGTTTACTATCACGTGTCAAGATGACCCATCAATGTTGAGTAGTGAAGGATGGTCCCCTTAACGTCTCCAATAATATGAGCCAACGTTAATGGGAGTTCCAACCGACTCACAACAATTGTCAATGGCGTGGACAGCTTTCCGGCATACATGACCCCCTCAATAATATGAGCCGGGCCATGTATGCGGGTAGCATCGACGTACACCCATTGTTGATGGAAGGTAGGGATAATTTAAACAGATTTAAATTCCCTAATTTTATCGAATAAACCTTTAATCTTGATATCAGTTTTAAATCGTATTTAAAACGAGGGATTTTATTTTTGAAAATTTGGTCTCATGCAATTTTAAATCACAATTTAAAATAAAGAGGATTCAACATATATCGAATATATACAACTTTGGGATGATCGATCGCGAGAGCTATGCGGTCCGTGGTTGCCAATTACGGACCTGGGTCCAGTCCTAGGTGAAATGCAAAATGCAATGCAATCCGATTATAATTGCTTCCGGTTTTACAGATCTTCGATCTTCAATATCCTTGATCGTCATCTCCATCGTCTTCAATTGTCCTCCCACTAAATCTAGTAATTTACATTTAAATTGCCATGACAAGTAAGGGATACAATTCTCAAGGGATGGGAACGGGCCACAAACAGACCCACTTTAAATGATAAATCAACAATATATTACAACCGAAATCGCAAAACCTATAGCATACACCTAACACATTGGGCACGGCTCTCGATCATGCCAAACATGCAATCAATCTAATTAATATGCATAAATTTAAATAATCAAATCATATTTGATATGTACTCACAAAATCATATTTTAATTACAAAATCGCATTTTATAATAAAATCGCATTTTGTCGATAAAATCATATTTTAATCAACAGAATCATATTTTAATTATAAAATCATATTTCATAACTAAAATCATATTTTACAATTTTAATTGCATCAAATTGGGCTTAAAACAATTTTAGGCCCAAAATCTCAAAAATTTCAAAATCGACCAAAATTGGCCCAATATCGAATATCGGCCCAAAAACTTCATGGG
>KQ991050.1:26161-62445 GCA_001598015.1 Dorcoceras hygrometricum | reverse complement strand
GGTCGTTGATCTGATCGGGATATTTGTGTTGAAAGGACCGTACTGTACGCTAACCATGACCAACTGGTTCTTGCAGGCACTATCAGTGATACCTAGGGGATCATGGGGCGATGTTGCTACGCGCTTTACCATGATCCAATGGGCTAGTCCGAAAATGTGGTTTCGGAGTCACACATGTTGTGGGCCCATGGCTAGCTATATCCCTGAACCATTGAGGATCACACAAGTACTGGTTTCTCAATTCACGCACGATCAAGCTCAATTTGTTGAGTATAGAAGGAGGAAGGATGGAAGTGCGACTTCCTAAAATTAAAAAGGGGTCAAAATGCAATTTCCCTAAAGTTTGGGCTAGTTTGACTATCCTTGAAACTTACAGGGGCCAAACTGCTATTTTGGATTAGGTGGTCTGAAAAATTGTTTTCGCATCATAATGCTCAGTTTTGGAAACTGTATAGATCGGTCCGATCTGATCGTCGATCGGGATTATGATGAAGCTACTACAATGGACTTGAAACGAATGTTCATATGGGCCTAGGTCCGACCCAAGCCCATTAAGGCGGTTCAAGCGGGCATCTACTCTAACAAGTAGGGCCCTAGGGTTAGCATTGAGACAACACCATAACCCTAGATTTCTTCCTCTTTCTCCCCACTCTCCTCACGCCGTCGTCGCCTCCTTGATCGTCGCCGCCCGCCGCCGACGCGCCGCCGCCGCCACCCATCGCCGCCGTCGGACTTGTTCCGACCCCGTGAAATCTTCAGCGCATTTTCTAGTGCAGACGGCGAAGGAATCGATAATCCAGTCATGGACCGGATTAGGAGAACGACAACCGCCTACCGTTGAAGTGCCGATTTCCTCGTGAAATTGGTCGGAGCCAGGTGCCTAGATGCCAGCAAGGTACCAATCTAAACATCCTATGCATGTTTAGATTGCTGTTATTATCGTGTATTGACCGTTCCCGGGTCCAATTTTTAAAATATTCCGCTGCGCCACGGGAGCGGGATCCGGATCCGCCGTTGCTCCCACAAAACTGATCTAAGGTTTCGTACAACATATCATTCATTAAGTTGAAAAATGTAGCAGGGGCATTGGTAAGGCCGAAGGGCATAACAAGGAACTCATGGGATCCAAACCTTGTGACGCAGAATGTCTTTTGCTCATCGTCTTCAGCCACTCTCACTTGCCAATACCCCAATCTCATATCAAATTTCATGAAGAATTGAGCCTTTTATAGCTTGTCAAATAAATCCAAGGCATTGAGAATAGGGTACTTATTTTTTGTAGTTACCTTATTCAATGCATGGTAGTCCACGCACATTCATAACGAGTCATTCTGCTTCTTTTGGAAAAAAACAGGGGTTCCATAGGGAGCCTTTGAAGGTTGGATCAGCCCACCATTCAGCAATTATTTTAGGTTTGTGCTATTCAACCAGCTCCAAAGGGCTCATGCTGGGCACCACCGTACCCGGTTCCAACTTGATTATGTGATCAATCGCCCTCCTAGGTGGCAACACCTTGGGAAATTATGGGTGCATAACATCCACTAATTTCTCCAAGAGTTCAGCTACTAAATCGGATACCTCCTGATATACGTCCTCCTTGTTCTCTACTAAGGCCACAACATAGGTTTCATCTACATGCCTAAGTCCTCTCTTGACCCGCACGACTGAGAGTAAGGTTGCTTTCCCTGACTTAGAGTGATCGTAAATGCCTGCACCGAACGAAGGACTTTTTTGATCTGCGATCAATAATCCACCAAGGTGTGGCATTACTGCCACTTGTGCCGCAATAAGGAAATCATTCCCTAGGATGACATCAAAATCACTGAGAGGGATGGAAATCAGCCCACATCGCCCACCTTTAAGTCTGCAATTGCTAAGCCTTTGATGAGCTTCTTCCAAGTTAGTAGCATTTACCTGACTGTTGTGTTGCGACAAGTCCATCCCAACTTGTGCAACTCTAGCTCCACAATTATGCGTGGCTCCAATATCTACCATTGCCAGCACTTCCCTCCCATTGATGCGGGCCTTCACATACATCAAGCCCTTGTGTGATGTCGGCTTGTCAGTATGCAAGGCATTCAATATCTGTAGAGGATTGACTCTTGAAGGATGTCCTTCCGAATGCTCTCGATCCGAATTGGTTACGAGTTCCGTTAGTCGACCTCACTTTGGGCATTCCCGCATGCGATGGTCTCCATCGCAAATGAATCACCCTTTATTGACGCGATCAGAGACAAAATTTCCTTTGTTTCTTTCGTGCTGCTTGTACCCTCGGGTTTGCCCATTTTCTTTTTAAGTTTCACCACCTTGGCAAACTTTTTCTTCACTTGGTCTTTCCCAACGGATTTCTTAGAATTGGAAGTAGGTGCTACGATTTCCTTGAAATCCACTAGGCGATCAGCAGCAGCTATGGCCGATGGCAAGTCCTTGACCACTAGCCGTCGTAACTCAGCTTGAGCTCAGGGCTGTAGACTGCCAAGAAGTTAAATTGTAACGTCCCAAAATCCATAGGACCACCTATATGAATCTTATTTATTTCAAAGGTCAAAATGAAAATTTAAATGTTAGCATAAGCTACTTTATGAAAATTGATTTTACTGATTTCAGAAATGAGGTACGACGCAGCAAGTTCCAGCAGATGTCACTCCAAGCGCAATACACGAGCAGATTTTAGAAATCTGTTGAAAATAATTTTAAGGAGAACAAAATGGTTTCTTTTAGAAAGTATTTGGTAGATTTGTAACCTAAAATATTGAGAGGGAAATTTTATTAAAATTCATAACTTTAGGTAATGTGTGTCATGCTTGATGATTACACATCACCTGCCACTAATTCCTCCAATACAAATACTTGTTTTGAAGGAAAAGTTCATTTTCACTTACAAAAAAAAAACTCTTTTGTATTCTCTCAAATATTTTCAAAGAAGCTCGTTGTGATTGCTTGAGGAGGAGAAACTCTTTAGGAATCAACTGCTGTTGTAAAGCTCAGTTCAAAGGCAAGTAAAAGCTGATCCATTGCTACACCATTTGAAGCATATATTGATTTTCCTCATTTTTATGGATCTGCTTGCCTGTATGTTTAAATTTATGTTTAAGTTCATGTTTAAGAAAGATTGGGTGCAAAGTTATGTTTTCTGCTTCCAAATTTTTCCAGAATGTTTAAGAAAGATTGAGGATGTTTAAAAGTATTGAGGAGTTCAGATTTGAGTAACATATGTTCATGAATGTTCTTCTTTCTGGTGAATGGTAACATCTGAACTTGACTCTATGAAATCGGAGATGCTAGTCGAATCAGAAACTAAGTCTGTTTTGATAGGCAGAACTAGTATCGTAGATGTCGTTCGTGACGTTGCAGCACCAAGTTCTTAATAAGACTTAGTTTCCTATGTTACCGACTAAATTTTATATTTAAATCAGAAGTTTTCATTTCAGATTTGTGTTTCGCTACACATCTGATTTTGGTCAGATTTCACATTATCAATCATTTCACTGCTGAGTAGATTACAATTATTCATTGACATCTGAGTTGACCAACCTAGTTGCGTTGACATCTGAGTTGACTAACGACATCTGTTTCTTTTCCAAACACTATTTCTGTGGTGACATCTGTTTCTCGTTAGCACTACAGTTCCCTAGTCAAATCTGTTTCATTGTTAGCGATGTATTTCCATAGTTAGAGTTTTGATATATCTGTTTCAACGTTAGCGTTACGCTTCTAATAAGGAATCTGTTTTCACAATAGAAATCTGTTTTGCTTTCCAGTACAGTTTCCTTTAGAGAAATCTGTTCTCATGTCAGCGATCATTTTCCAGTAGTCAAATCTGATACTCAGTGAGTTTTTAAAATGGGAAGTGAGTTTTAAAAGAAGTGAACCCCGATGATTTTCAAAGAAGATTTCAAAAGATAAGAGTTTAAAGGAATAAAAGTTTATTTTTAAGGATTTATGGCATAGATAACAGACGGTCATAAAGGAAGTGTGAGCAGTTGTCCAGATGTCGATTGCCCCTTCACAATGAGCTATGCTTGAACTGATATCATAAGTCATTTGATCAAGTGCACAACGGACCTAAGGAGAGATTCTAAGCCATAAATCATGAAGTACAAGAAATTAAATGAAGGGATCTAGGTTATTGTCCCTGCATCCAAGTTATGAAAGAAAGTTTAAGAAAGTTTACGTTTAAATGAAGTTCCTTTAAACTCAATTATGTAAATGTTCAGATGTCTGCCTGCGTTAAATGACTTTGTTATTACTCAGATTTTACTTGCTGAGCCCCTAGGCTCATTAGCTTTTAAAATGGTGCAGGTGAGACAGTTATGGGACAAGCGGAAGGTGGAAGCTGAGACAGCTGAGTGATGAAGTGTTTATCTATGGAAAGCGTTTTCCGTGTCTTAAATGTTGTTGTCTTTTATCCTAGACATCTGTATTAGATCTATTGCAACAGTACTAAATTCATATAGAATTCAGATGTTGTAATATCGCATTTGCAGTATATATATATATATATATTTATATATATATATATGAAATTTGTTTTCCGCAAATTTTCAGTACTTGGCGCCAAACGTGTGTATGTCAGATTTGTGTTTGTGTTTCGAAATCTTTCTAAGTTATAAGAAATACAGCTTATAACAAATTGTCATTCAGCCCTTCTTTTTGTTCCAAATTATTACTTCACCCTAAATCCGTGACCCCGTGGGTTCGGGCGTCACAACATGGTATCAGAGCAAGGTTCCTGAGGTAAACACATGCACTGTCAGTTGGATCAGATTTCATCGACCGTTTCTCCAAAGTTGTGAGTTTATTTTTCAGAGCATTGTCTTTAAATTTTTAGCATGTTCTGATAATTATATGTGATGGATTACGGACTATAGATTATAAGATGTCAGGAAGAGGAAGGAGTAGAAGAGGTATTCCCTCAGAGGAAACCAGTCCTGATAGTAATGCTAGTATCGCTCAACTTTTAAGGTTGCTGGTAGAACAAACCGGCAGGGGTAACGGCCAATCTTCTGATATTAGAGGACCAAGCCATGATGATCCCCAAGAAAAGTTCAGAAGACAGAAGCCGAAGGAGTTTAGTGGTACAACTGTCAGGCCCCTGTAGGGTAACCGTGGCGGATCCGGATCATGCCTCCCGGCGAGGCAGCGGAAGAACAAAATTTGGGCCGGGAGACGATCAATACAATTCTAAAACATGCAATCTATGAACCATTCATAGGGTGTTTTGATGATTACCTTGCTGGCAACTCGTGCCTGGCTCCGACCAGTTTCCCGAGGAAACCGGCACTTCACGGTAGGCGGCGGTAGATTACGTCAATCAGGTCCATGACCGGAAACGATCTCCCTCCGATCAGCCTGCACTAGAAGACTGAAGGATTTTTATCGCCAACGGATTCTCCTCGAAAAGTTGGCCGGAGCAAGTCCGACGAAGGCGGCGGCGGCGGCGGCGTGAGGAGAGGAAGGGAGGCGGCGGCTTTTAGATGCTAGGGTTAGGGTTAAGTGTTGTTATGATTTTGATTATGAAGCCATCAAGTCTAATTAAATAGACTAGTGGTAGGCTTGGACCGGCCCAACGGGCCTGGGTCCAACGGATGAACATTCGGTTCATCCCCATCACCGTGACTTTATCGTAACTTCGATCGCCGATCAGATCGGACCGATCGATTCATTTTCCAAAACTGAATACTATGATCTGAAAAATCATTTTTCAGAACCCCAGTGCAAATTGACCGTTTTGCCCTCCAACAGCGGGAAATCACGATTTGACCCCTGTTGACTTTTAGAAAGTCGCACTTCCAAAATCCTCCTCCTATGCTCAACACATTGAGCTCAGTATCCGTGCGAGAATCTTGAATCCAGTACTTGTGTGACCCTCAATGGTTCAGGATACAACCTATACGTGGACTCACAACTCCTTGTGACTCCAAAAATACATTTTTGGACTTACCCATCGGACCATGATAAAGCTTCTATCAGCATCGCCCCAAGATCCCCTAGGTATCATTTATAGTGCCTGCTAGAACCATTTGGTCATGGTTAGCGTAAAGTATGATCCTTTCAGCTCAAATATCCTGATAGAATCAACGATGTGGTAAATTGATAGTCGCTAGAGATTTGATAGCCATGCATACATCTTGGAGATCAAATAGTGACATCTCATGTGCTACTAGGTAAGCCCATTTACCTAAAACACATCTAGTACTCTGGCCAGAGAGTTCACACTATTATCTTATCAGATAACATAGGATATCCATGCCAAGTGCGAGTGGTGAATCCTTGAATATGAAGCATTGACTCCTACATGCATCGGGACCTTACCCAATCCCGCCACCTGATGACTCCAACGGAGTCGGTAAGCGGGTCAAAGTGAGACACCTATCATGTAGAGTCTCAATGCAATTTTATTAGTGAGGACTAATCTGAACAACCAAGACCTCGGACTTAATCTGTCAGTCCCGATGCACAAACAGAAATAAAACACGCAATACACAACAACGAAAGCATTAAATAGTGGTTAAAATTTTTCGCTTTGGCCTGACTTAGAAAACATAATTTGAAAATACACTTATACTCAAAAATGGGTTTACAACAACCAAAAGCTGAAACCAACAGCTACGAATACAACAAGTATAAATTCTAGGTCTTTACTCAACGCAATTGTAAATCATCATACACACAATGAAAGTAAAGAATGTCATATAAATAAATGCGAATATCATATATATAAAGATTGTCATATACAAGAGTCTATAAACCCACACGCCATAAGTTGGCTAGTTGGGCATCTACTCTAACAATCTCCCACTTGCCCTAAAGCCAACTACTCATCAGACGCAGTACCATTGTTTCGCGATGTTTCTCAAACAACGGTCCTGGCAAGGGCTTCGTAAGTGGATCAGCAACGTTGTCTGTAGAGGTGACTCTCTCAACTGCTATGTCACCCCTAGCCACAATATCCCGGATTATGTGGTATTTCCTCAGTATGTGTTTGGATCTTTGGTGAGACCTAGGCTCCTTTGCTTGCGCAACGGCACCCGTGTTGTCACAGTACACCGGGACTGGACCAACTCCATTAGGAATGACGCCCAACTCTTGGACGAAATTTCTTATCCAAACTGCCTGCTTAGCAGCAGCTGATGCTGCGATGTACTCAGCCTCAGTGGTTGAATCCGCGATGGTGTCTTGCTTGGAACTCTTCCAAGAGACAGCACCACCATTGATCATGAATACAAATCCAGAGGTAGACTTCGAATCATCCATGTCACACTGGAAGCTAGAATCAGTGTAGCCTTCCAGTTTCAGTTCACCACCCCCATAGACCATGAACATATTCTTAGTCCTTCGTAAGTACTTAAGAATTTTTTTTTTTCGGGAGGATTAACAAGAGTCCAAACTTGGTTAGCATGCATTGAGTCAAACTCAGACTGCATTGCTTCAAGCCATAAATTAGAATCTGCATCGGAAATTTCCTCCTTGAAAGTTCTTGGATCAGATCCAACAACTTGATAACCTTGATCATCTTCAAGGAGAAAACCATATCTCTCAGGAGCCCTAGGAACCCTTTCGGATCTCCTAGGTGCGACCATTTCTGGTACTGGCTCTGGAGGTGCGAGAGACTCACCAGGTACTTCGATTGGATCTCGAACCTCTTCGAGTTCTACTATTTTGCCTTTTTCTATCAAGTAGAAATTCCCTTTCCATAAAGGTGACATTCCTAGAAACAAACACTTTTGTTTCGCGGGATAGTAGAAGTAGTATCCAATGGAACTCTTTGGATACCCAATGAAGTAGCATAAGATGGATCTCGTATCCAGCTTATCTCCCACTGTCTGCTTCATGTAAGCAGGACATCCCCAAATCCTCATGTATGAGTACTTGGGTGGTTTGCCCATCCATATCTCATATGGAGTTTATCCACTGCCTTGGTGTGGACATTGTTCAACAACATTACCGCAGTTTCGAGCGCATAGCCCCAAAACGAGGTAGGAAGTTCAGTGAAGCTCATCATAGATCGAACCATGTCTAACAGGATTCGATTACGATGCTCCGCTACACCATTGAGCTGTGGTGTGGCCGGAGGGGTCCACTATGCGAGAATCTCATTCTCTTTCAGATAGTCTTGAAATTCTGCACTTAAGTATTCACCACCTCGATCAGATCGAAGTGCTTTAATAATTTTGCCTAGTTGATTTTCTACTTCAGCCTTGAATTCTTTGAACCTTTCAAAGGATTCAGACTTGTGCTTCATCAAGTACAAGTATCCATACCTAGAGTAATCGTCGGTAAAGGTGATGAAGTATGTGTGACCATGTTTAGTACCAATACTAAACGGGCCGCACACATCAGTATGGATCAAATCCAATAGGCCTTGAGCACGCTCACCCTTGCCCTTGAAGGGTTGATTAGTCATCTTTCCCTTAAGACAAGACTCACAAGTCGGTAGGGAGTTAATGTCTGACAGATCAAACATGTCACTCCTAACTAACTTGTTCATCCTACTTAGAGAAACATGACCTAGCCTAGCGTGCCAAAGTTGTGCTGGGTTCAAGTTATCGTGTTTCCGTTTAATCGTTGTTGTATGTGCTTCGACATCGCGAGTTGGAACGTCTTTTAAGTTTAAGGTGTATAAATCGTTTTTGCGTTCCCCAATTCCAATGAAACATTCATTCTTGTAAATATTACAAATAGAATTAGCAAACATACAAGAATATCCATCTCTATCAAGCATAGGAATAGAAATATTTTTTTTTAATCAATTCAGGAACAAACAAAACGTCTCGTAACAACAACTTAAAATCTGAAGACAGAAGTAAATAAATATCTCCTATGGCTACTGCAGCAACTCTTGCTCCATTGCCCAGCCTCAAGTGGGTCTCACCCTCTCTAAGACGTCGGCTTCTTGTCATCACCTGCAAATCATTGCAGATATGAGATCCACATCCGGTATCAAGTACCCAAGAAGTCGTATTTAGATACATATTTATTTCTATGTAGAACATACATTTCGCAGTTCGCAACTGCTCGAGGTACTCCTTGCAGTTCCTCCTCCAATGCCCAGGCTTGTGGCAGTGGTGGCAAACATCCTCAGACTTGTTCGTCTTGGAAGCCTTTGCCTTTGGCTTCTTGGTGGGCTTTTCCTCCTTCGCAGGAGCAGAACGCTTCTTGCTCTTGCGTCTGGGCCCCTTCTTCACAGAGGAAGAAGAGCCCATAAGGACGACGGGTTTGTTCTTCTTTATGGTTCCTTCAAACACTACAAGCATGTTAACCACCTCTTCAAGGGTGGCTGCCAGCTTGTTCATGTTGAAGTTGACCACAAAGGGGTCAAATGCAACGGGTAGTGAGAGGAGAAGTACATCCACCGACAGCTCGTGTGGAAGTGCGATGTCAAGGCCCGACAGCTTTTCAACGAGCCCAATCATACGAACCCCATGCTCGCGGACCGAAGTCCCATCGCGCATGCGGCTCGTCATAAGCTCCTTGACAGCCGTGAACCTCTCATGTCGAGAGTTCTCCCCATACAGTTCCTTGAGATGAAAAAGTATGTCAGCAGCATACTTTGTCTTCTCAAAGCGCCGTTGCATTTCATTGGACATCGACTCCATCACATAGCATCGAGATTTAACCTCGTCGTCCCACCATTGTTTAAACGTTACCAAGTCCTCAGGGCTGATATCGGCAAGGGCTTCCTTCGGAGGACTCTTCTCTATCGCATAAAGAAGTTTCTCCAAAGCCAATACAAGATTGAGGTTGCGGAGCCAGTCTTGGTAGTTCAGACCGGTGAACCTGTTGCTATCCAGTATAGCAGCGAGTGGGTTTTTCATCGAAACCATTTTATAATGCAGTAATACTGAAAAGGAAAGCAGACAATCATTACTAACTATACATAAAATAATCGCTAAGACATAAAACAAGGTCGTCAAGTTTTATGAATTACCCTCCAACTATTTTAACAATTTCACCACCCTCTAATGAAATCGAGAAAGCAAGTTTCTTTAGTGGGTACACGGAGCCCAATCAAGCGATCATGGACCCGAATAATATCAGCCATCCATGACCCCCAAAAGGTAGTTTCCGATTGCAACCGGTGCAACCTCCATGTATTCACCTCACGTCCAGTAAGGGCCCAATAATATGACGCCGTTTACTATCACGTGTCAAGATGACCCATCAATGTTGAGTCGTAAAGGACGGTCCCCTTAACGTCCCCAATAATATGAACCAACGTTAAAAGGAGTTCCAACCGACTCACAACGATTGTCAATGGCGCGGACAGCTTTCCGGCATACATGAACCCCTCAATAATATGAGCCGGGCCATGTATACGGGTAGCATCGACGTACACCCATTGTTGATGGAAGGTAGGGAGATTTAAACAAATTTAAATTCCCTTTAGTTTATCGAATAAACATTTATCTTGATATTAGTTTTAAATCGTATTTAAAACGAGGGATTTTATTTTTGAAAATTTGGTCTCATGCAGATATTTTAAATCAAATTTAAAGCATGCGGATTCAACTAACTATATATCAATATATATAAATATTGGATGATCGATCGCGAGAGCTATGCGGTTCGTGGTTGCCAGCCACGGACCTGGGTCCAATCCTAGGGGTAATGCAATATGCAATGCAATCCTATTACAATGCTTCCGGTTTTATAGATCTTCGGTCTTCAATATCCTTGATCGTCATTGTCCACCGTCTTTGGATGTCCTCCCACTAAATCTAGTAATTTTACATTTAAATTTACCATGACATATAAGGGATACATTTATCAAGGGGTGGGAACGGGCCACAAGCAGGCCCACTTTAAATGATAATCAAAATATTAATACAACCGAATCACAAAAACCTATCGCATACACCTAACAAATTGGGCACGGATCTCGATCATCCCAATCATGAAGATAATCTAATTAACATGCATAAATTAAATAATCAAATTATTTATCGCAAAATCATATTTTAATCATAAAATCGCATTTTATAATAAAATCGTATTTTGTCGATAAAATCAAATTTTAATCAACAAAATCATATTTCATTATAAAATCACATTTTACAATTAAAATCGTATTTCGCTATTTTTAATTGCATCGTATTGGGCCAAAAACAATTTTGGGCCCAAAAATCTCAAAATTTCAAAATCGACCAAAACGGGCCCGATATCGAATATCGGCCCGAAAACTTCACGGGCTGCTCGGGACAGGCCCGAACATAACCGTAGAAGAATTCAGCCGTCACGACATCGCCGGAGAATCGCCGGGCGGTGGCCGCTGGCTGCGGCTGCCACCATGAAAATCGTGCACGGCGCAAGGCCACGCACGGCCGCGACAAGTGCGGCGCTCCCATGCACCATTGTGCGCCATCGCATGGCGCACAGCCCCGACCAGCGCGCAACAATTTGCGCACGGGGCTGCCGGCCAGTGTCTTGGCCATCGCGCGGAGCGTCAAGCGGAGCGGCGCAACATCGCACGACCAGCAGCAACAGCGGCCGATCAACAGCGCAACAATTTGCGCGGGAAGTGGCCAGCGATCGACCATCCAGCGCGCAACATCTTGCACGAGACAGCCGCACATCGCGCGGCCAACAGGCGCGACATCGCGCGACCGTGCGCACACAACTGCGCGCGAGTGTGGCCTCCGCGCTTGGCGACGGCCGGCGGCCTAGTTTCAAAAAATTTTGTTGATTGATCTGATCTGAAATTCAAAGATTAGATACAATATGGCACAATCGTATTGATCAGATCCGAGCCCTGGGCTCTGATACCACTGTAGGGTAACCGTGGCGGATCCGGATCACGCCTCCCGGTGAGGCAGCGAAAGAACAAAATTTGGGCCTGGAGACGATCAATACAATTCTAAAACATGCAATATATGAACCATTCATAGGGTGTTTTGATGATTACCTTGCTGGCAACTCGTGCCTGGCTCCGACCAGTTTCCCGAGGAAACCGGCACTTCACGGTAGGCGGCGGTAGATTACGTCAATAAAGTCCACGACCGGAAACGATCTCCCTCCGATCAGCCTGCACTAGAAGACTGAAGGATTTTTATCGCCAACGGATTCTCCTCGAAAAGTTGGCCGGAGCAAGTCCGGCGAAGGAGGCGGCGGCGGCTGCGACAAGCGGCGGCGGCGGGGTGAGGAGAGGAAGGGAGGCGGCGGCTTTTAGATGCTAGGGTTAGGGTTAAGAGTTGTTATGATTTTGATTATGAAGCCATCAAGTCTAATTAAATAGACTAGTGGTAGGCTTGGACCGGCCAAACGGGCCCGGGTCCAACGGATGAACATTCGGTTCATCCCCATCACCGTGACTTCATCGTAACTCCGATCGCCGATCAGATTGGACCGATCGATTCAGTTTCCAAAACTGAATACTATGATCTGAAAAAACCATTTTTCAGAACCCCAGTGCAAAATGACCTCTTTGCCCCTCAACAGCGGGAAATCACGATTTGAGTAACTCCGATCGCCGATCAGATTGGACCGATCGATTCAGTTTCCAAAACTGAATACTATGATCTGAAAAACCATTTTTCAGAACCCTAGTGCAAAATGACCGTTTTGCCCCTCAACAGCGGGAAATCACGATTTGACTTCTGTTGACTTTTAGGAAGTCGCACTCTCCAAAATCCTCTTCCTATGCTCAACACATTGAGCTCAGTATCCGTGCAGGAATCTCGAATCCAGTACTTGTGTGACCCTCAATGGTTCAGGGATACAGCTAGCCGTGGGCCACAACCATTGTGGCTCCGGAATCACAATTCCGGACTTGCCCAACGGATCATGGTAAGAGCGTCTAGAAATATCGCCCCATGATCCCCTAGGTATCACTGATAGTGCCTGCAAGAACCAGTTGGTCGTGGTTAGCGTACAGTACGGTCCTTTCCATCCATATATCCCGATCAGATCAACGACCATTGGTAAATCGAGAGTCGCTAAAGATCCGATAGCTATGCATACATCTTGGAGATCGAATAGTGACATCTCGATTGTAACTAGGTAAACCCATTTACCTAAAAAACTTATAGTACTCTGGCCAGAGATTTATACACTATTATCCCCTCAGATAGCATAGGATATCCACGCATGTCTGCGAGCGGTGAATCCTCGACAACGATGCATCGACTCCTACATGCATCGGGGTCTCACCCAATCCCGCCGCCTGATGACCCCAAGTGAGTGGGAAAACGAGTCAAAGTGAAACGCCTATCATGTAGAGTCTCAATGACGTTTAGAGTCGTGAGGACTAATCAGTACAATCAAGACCTCAGACTTATCCACTCGACAAATGGTAACCACTTGGAAAGTCCGAACGAGGATAGTTCGATAGATCACCAGGTAACTATCTATCTGCATGCTCAGAACATCACAATGTTCCCTACCAATGAAACATGGTACTTCGCATCGTAGATACTAGTCTCTAGCTCGGGCGGCCTTATCCTCATTTTGACGGCCCAATCGATTAGGAACATGTTCAGAATACACAGTGACTATTAGATGTGTTTCATGATAGCCGTCATACCCACTATCACATCTAACATACACTTTAGTGCATTCTAGGTCTTTACTCAACGCAATTGTTAATCATCATACAACACAATGAAAGTAAAGAATGCCATATAATCATATATAAAGATTGTTTCATACAAGAGTCTATAAACCCACACGCCACAAGTTGGCTAGTTGGGCATCTACTCTAACAGCCCCGTGCTAATTACTCACAATTAACACATAATAAACGCATAAACACGGAAGCATAAGATCAGGGCTTAAAATTTTTTCGAAATCATTTGGGCCTGAACGTGAAAACATACATTCAAAATATCGATAATCAAAATATAAGTTAACTCAAACTTATACAATCAGGTAACAACAACAATTCAAATCAAATACAGATCCCCAATACACAAAAACGAGGGCATCCCCCGGTTCAGTACATATCATAAATATAACTGGGACTCATGGGAAAGGGGATCGACCAGCTGAACCTCCACTCTGTCCAGCCTGGCTACCTGAAGATCCTGCAAATGGGTAACACAGACCCAAGACACAAAAGCAGGAAAACAAATACGAGGTCAAGCCTCAGTACGAAGAGCTATCAAAATAGATAAACATGCAACATACTATAAATCGATGTCATGAATGCATGAGGGCTACCAAAGAATCGGATAGCTAGACCAGTCCATCAACTGGCAAATCAAATCAAGCCTCTATACCACGCACAGCCAATCAGCCGGTGGAAATCATCGGTCCGTGATCATCGGGGCCCGTCAGCCCATCACAGCTCGGTGGTAGACACTTGAATCCGATAGTCACCACTCTGATGATAGCGTTGGACTTTTCAGGCACGACTCATCAGTCGACCAGTCACAACGTGGCACCCAATCAGGTCATCAAATTAATCTGTCAATGCTCAATATGTATTCATGTATGCCAATCAATATCAATGCTCAATGCATACAATGCACAATACGTAAAACATAACATATATCAATCAATTCAACATGTCAGTTTCACGTAAGACACAACGGCAAGTCTCACAACATCAATCATAGCATGTTCAAGCCTAAAGCTGCTAAGGCTGCTCAATTCGTACCTTCATGCTCAAATCTACCTCAAAGCAACACAGCAAGATACGGCCTGCACAATTATGATTTCCAACAAAGCGTAGCACTCAACAACCGAAACCTGGAAGCACACGCATAACAGAAATCAAGGAATGGCTAACAAAAATTCACGGCCAACTCTCAAAAAAACACACGGCCAACAACCAAATCTCACGGCTGGAATTACCTAAATTCAAACCAGCGTTCCATGCCAACCATACAACTTAACAGAAGGCTAAAATCAACGCTAGGAACAAGATTTCAACAACCAAAAATCGGAAGCTACCTGCACGCCCAAATCCACTGCCGAACATCAGTAGCTTCGCACTCTCGTTCCAGATCCCTACAGCCTCAAAAAGTGGTATGGAAAGAAAGATCTTTTCGAGAGGTTTCCAACGCTACCAAGAACGCGAAAAATGGTGGTCGGAATCAACGGAAAATTGCCGGAGAAGATTATGGTGAATAGCAACCCGCGAGAAGATAAAAGTCGAGAGAAAAGTTGCTAAGTATGGCTGCTCAAATAAATGAAGGCTAACCCTAGCAACCTATAAATACCAGCATGAGATATGTTTAAATTAGCCATCGACAGAAATCAGATCTCTCATCTCTGAACGCACAACAAATTAATGCATGCGCTATCCTTGCTCAACCTTGGTGAAATCTTGAAAATAAACTTAAACGCTAAAGCTGGAGAAATCTGAAATGCTCAACATTCCAAAGACAGGTGAAGTCTGGACAATAAAGGCGCTGAAAGATGAACCAAGCGCTGGAGAAGTCTGAATAACAAACGCATCCCACGGTGAAGTCTGAAGAAATGAAAGCTGATCGCTACACTACCTACACGGGCAGATCTCATCACAAAATCGCAACAGCTTTCAACAACATGCCGCGGCCAGATTTCAATTACTAAGTGCAACATATTTCACTGCATGTCGCTTCCGGATTCCTCAAGAAGTTCGAACAGATTTCACCAACGAAAACCGAACAGATTTCACACAAAAATTCAGATTTCACACAAAATCAGATTTCAACTCGAAAATTCCAAAATTTCCAAAATTACTCGAACGCGATTTCTGACCCGAAAATGCAAACGAAACCTTCAAATAGAACTCCGAACGTCCAGAATTATTTAAAATCCGATTAATCCAACAATTAATCCTTTTATGAAATTTCAGGTTTCACAATTCTCCCCCACTAAAAAGGATTTCGTCCTCGAAATCAAACAACAACTCCGGAAATACAATCTCAACAGCATGATACAAAACAGAAATTCGCCTAACCCAAGGCCAAGAGTTCAAGATAACTGAGCAAACAAACAACAACAACTAGGGAAAAATACAACTAGAAACCGAAATCTAATATAACATCTACTCAAACAGATGCGGCCATTCGCGCTGCATCTTCTCTTCCGGCTCCCAAGTAGATTCTTCCATTCCATGTTTGGTCCACTGAACCATCACCAACGGAATAGTCTTGTTTCTCAGTTGCTTCTCCTTCCTATCCAGAATCTGCACTGGATATTCGACATAGCTCAAGGCAGAATCCAGCTCAACCTCATCGGTTCTCAATACATGGGACGGATCTGGCTCATATTTTCTCAACATTGACACATGAAAAACGTCATGTATCGCTGCTAACTCGTCAGGCAGACTCAATCTATAAGCCAACCGTCCAATCCTCTCAACAATTTCAAAGGGACCAACGAATCTAGGAGCTAGTTTGCCCTTAAACCTGAATCGCATAACGCTCTTGAAAGGAGAAACTTTGAGAAATACTCGATCGCCAACCTCAAAATCCAAAGGTCTGCGTCTTACTAGAGCAGTTTGCCTTAAACCTGAATCGCATAACGCTCTTGAAAGGAGAAACTTTGAGAAATACTCGATCGCCAACCTCAAAATCCAAAGGTCTGCGTCTTCTATTAGCATAGCTCGCATATCTATCTTGTGCAGCCTTCATTCTACTTCGAATCAAATCAATCTGATCTCTCATGTGCTGCACCAACTCATGGTCAGAAAGCTGTCTCTCACCAACTTCTTCCCAACAGATTGGAGATCTGCATTGCGACCATACAAAGCTTCAAATGGAGCCATTCCAATAGTCACCTGGTAGCTGTTGTTATACGAAAACTCTACCAAGGATAGCGAATCCTGCCAGCCACCGCTGAAATCCATCACTTTGCACGCAGCATATCCTCTAAAGTCTGGATAGTCCGCTCAGACTGTCCGTCTGTCTGTGGGTGATAGGCCGTACTCATAGCCAATCTCGAACCCATAGCTGCTTGCAAACTCTTCCAAAATCGAGAAGTGAACCTCGGATCTCTGTCGGACACTATCGAAACCGGAACTCCATGCAATCTAACCACATGTTCGATGTACAATTTCGCCATTTTCTTCATAGAGCACCTCACATCATAGGGAATGAAATGGGCGGACTTCGAAAGTCTATCAATCACAACCCAAATCGCATCGCTCCCCTACTTGATCGAGGTATATGAGTCACGAAATCCATGGCGATGTGCTCCCAATTCCATTGGGCACCTCTAAACTCTGCAGCAAACCACCAGGTCTCATTCTCTCAGCCTTGACCTGCTGGCAATTCAGACATCGAGCAACAAAACCATAGATGTCGCTCTTCATTCCTGCCCACCATAGTGAGACTTCAAAGCATGATACATCTTCCGCTCGCCCGGATGCACACTGTACCGACTACAATGCGCTTCATTCATGATGGTCTCTTTCAAATCAATCAGGTTCGAAACCACTAGTCTCCCTCGAAATCTCAGACAACCATCCGAAGAAACAGAGAAATCATCAGACTGACCATTCTGGGCCTTAATCCTCAACTCATGGATATAGGGATCAGTCCTCTGCGCCTCCCTAATGTCATGCAAAATCTACGGCTCAACCTGAATCGTAGAAACCATGAAGTACTGATCACTCGTGTGAGACCTGCAAAGCTAATGAAGATTTATTATTGTATTTAAATCAGTTTTCGAGGATTTTTGGTGGTTCAGATCTAAATTTGAAAGTTTGGTTTGTATTTTTGGGTCAGATTTCACATTTAGAACAATTCTGGAAGTTTTCGAATTTTTGAATTTTGAAGAGAAATCTGATTTTTGTTAGAGATTTGATTTGTGAAATATGCTCGGCTTTGTGAGGAATTTGTTCGAAATTCTTGAGAAATCTGGTCGCCAGTGTTCGACTTGGGATGTAGTGCGTTTTGTAGCATGAGGGAAACAAAACGCTGTCGTATAGAGAGATCTGTTTTCCAGTTAGCGCTAGGGCCTTGTATTGAGATCTGCTATCGCGTGGTTGGCTTTGTGTGTAAATCGGTGTCGTTTAGGCCTAGAGTTATGGTGAAATCTGGTATCGTGGCAGTAGAGATCTGTTTGTAGTTTCCCAACGTGTTTTTGTGTGTTGGTTCCTAAACGCCGCCGTTTGAATTAGTTAATTCGACGCCGTTTTGAGTGTAACGCGTGCGTAAAGAGATCTGTTCGCTTGGGTAGAGGTCTGATTGTGTGGTTATGTATTGAGGTACAAAACGTCGTCGTTTTCGAGTTCAGATGTGTCGCTTGGAAATGAAATCTGGTTGTTGGTGAATCGGATGTCAACGTGAGTCAACCTTTCCTGTAGCGTGATCGCCGGTGCACAACAGTGTATAGCGGGTATGCGGATGTCTCTTGCGGTAGCAACCAGATTTGATGACGTGGCGTGGGATCCGTTGTAGTGAATTGTTTCGACCAGATTTGCTGACGTGTCCAGAAGTCTCAACGTCGTCGTTTACTTGAGAAATCGCTGTTTAGCGCTAGTCTTCAGAAGTCTATGGAGTCTGAGTGTTGTGATGCGTCGTTGTTTTGTAGTGATTCGGATGTCTCGCTCGAAGATGAAATCTGTTACGCGGGAGAGTTGTTGATCAGATGTCAACGTTTTGCGTTGACCGGTTTGGCTTAGTGTTGTTAGCAATATTGCGGGTCCAGGGATCTGTTTCACCGATGCTTTGTCGTTTTACTGGTTAGGGTGTTTCGCTAGTGAGGGATCTGGTTCCTAGCGTAAGTCCAGATGTCAACTTGGTCAACGCGACTGAGTTAGCTGGTAAGAGAGGTCTGTTTTATCGTTGCGGCGCCGTTTTGATTTATTTATCGGGGCCATCGCTACGCTGTCGTTTTGTTTAGTTGTGCACGTGCTAGCGTGAGCGCTGGATATTCGATGTGTGAGAGTGTTGGATTCAGATTTGTGGATTGGTACCTTGGCGCTGAGATCTGTTGTAGAGATCTGTTTTCATCTGTGTTTGACCTTAACAGTAGCGGTGACCGAGGATATATATATACCAGTGTTTGCGAACACTTAGCATATTTTTCTTGAACCCAATATTTTCCATTGTCTTCCCCGATAACCCTCGTTAGCTACTGTTCATGCGGAACCCTTCTCGTTAGATCCCCGTCGTTTTACGCTGCCATAGGGAGCAGGACTTGTGGCGCTGGGTTCGTCCTGCTTAGAGCTTTCGATTAACACCATTTTGGAATTTTAGAACGACGGTTGGAAGAGAGGCGAAGTAGTTGCAGGTTCGTGTGCCTTCGCGATTCCAGTCGATAGTTCGCCAGCTCCGTTTGAGCTTCTGGGTAAGTGGTTTCGTACCATTTTATGTATGGTTCTTGTTGTTAAGCCCTCGTTGGGTGTTAGGACCAGATTTCTGTTTGGGCCGTAGATTGTGGTGTTTAGAAATTCAGTTGTTGAACTGATTTGCCAGGTGCCTTAGCAGATTCGAGCTTCTGGGCAGATTTGTGGAGTTTTGCATAAGGCCCGTGAGGAAGCATAGTTGAACAGGTTGTTGGTATCGTTTCTTGGAGAAATCTACGTGAGGTAGTTGCCTTGTAAAGGTACGAATTGAGCTTGTATTTCAGCTGAGATATAGGCATGGGAATGTACTATGTGCGTTGTATAATTATGCCTGGTATTTTGTGCGGAGGCATGGTGGTGTGTGTTCTGTATGTCTATTGTCTGGAATTTCCTGGTGTGTTACCTGTTGCGGTTTAAGGTGGTTCCAGTATGCCTGATTTCTTATCTGATGAATTGCTGTGCATGCGTTTATTTAAATGCCTTTGATGTGTTTATTGGCATTTCACGTACATGCATCATGTGAGCATGATACTGCATTTGCATAGCATATTGAGCCTTCGAGCCCTTTGATAGCCGTGATATGTTGCTCTGGTTTGAGCTTTTCTCTCGTGGTGCGGTGTGGTGTTGCATAACCACGATTGAGAGCAGCTGGAGGATGTTGGTTGAGTTGTTCCCAGTCCTCAGTTGCAGTGACCTGGATAGAGGTTGGTGGGTGGTTGTGTCCACTTGAAATTCCGTGCGACCTGGCGGGTGGCTTCCGCGCAGGTGCGGCGATGAGCCACTATATTTTCCACTGGGTGTGATTGGGTAGCTTCCGAAGCTCGGTGATGTGTCACATTGTTGTTGTTACCGTTTTGTTTGGACTTCCGGTTGTTACCACTGATTCTTTGTACCGCTCATGCATTTGCACGACATTATACATTGCATGCTGTATCCTTTTGCTGTATTATACTGCTCTTCGTACTGGGGTTTGACCCCATGTCCCTCTCGGGCTGGTTTGTTTTGTTTGCCTACTTGTTGTTCAGGCTTCCCAGGTTGTTCCGCTGGTCGTGGAGATGATCCAGCTAGAGATGCCCCAGAAGGTGTTTAGAGTGTCCCAGTTATGTATAGTATCTATTGCACCGGTATCGCCACGGGTGGGATGTCCCGGGTGGTGCTTAGGCTTATATAGTTATTAGTCTGTCTGTGACTTGTGGTTTTCAGCTGTTGTATTTGGCCGTTGGGCAGTGTTGTATTCGTTATAATGATACTATGTTATTTTGATTTTTTCTTCGTCAGGCCTAAAAAATGTAAAAAAAATTAGCCACGTTTTCAAGTACTTCCACTATGTTTTGCGTGTTTTTGACTCTGTGTTGTGCACGAGGCCTGACAACTCGGCTGAAATCTCCAACCAGAAGTACTCAATTGCTCATAGACTCTCGAAGCACTCAAAAAAGAAAGCATCGCCGGCTGGGTCTTCCTACTCAAAGCATCTGCTACTGAGTTCATTCGTCCAGGCTGGTACTGAATCTCAAAGTTAAAGTCCTTGAGCAATTCCATCCATCGCCCCTGCCTCATGTTCAAATCAGACTGCGTGAAGATATATTTCAGGCTCTTGTGGTCGGTGTACACCACAAATTCTTCACCATAAAGATAGTGTCGCCAAATATTCAAGGCAAACACTATCGCAGCCAATTCCAAATCATGAACAGGGTACCTCGTCTCGTGAGGCTTTAACTGTCAAGACGCATAAGCAATCACGTACCCGTTCTGCATCAGAACACATCCTAGACCATTGAGAGAAGCATCAGAGCACACCACGAATCCTCCGGATCCAGACGGTAGAGCCAACACAGGAGCAGTACTCAACTTCTCCTTCAACATCTGAAAACTGTTCTCGCACTCAACAGTCCACTCAAATCTCTTATCCTTCTGAGTCAACTGAGTAAGAGGCTTAGCTATCGAAGAGAACGTCTCGATGAAACGCCTATAATAGCCAGCCAAACCCAAGAACTACGGATCTCAGAAACATTTCGAGGTCTCTCCCAGTTAAGAACTGCTTCAACCTTGCTCGGATCTACCGAAATTCCTTGTGCTGAAATCACATGACCCAAAAAGATAATTCTATCCAGCCAAAATTCACACTTGCTGAACTTGGCATAGAGCTGCGAGTCCCTCAATCTCTGCAACACCAGTCTAAGATGCTCCTTATGCTCTCTCAAGCTCCTCGAGTAAACCAGGATGTCATCAATGAAGACTATCACGAACCGATCAATATACTCGCTGAAGACATGGTTCATCAAATCCATGAACACAGCTGGGGCATTCGTCAACCCAAACGGCATGACAAGAAACTCATAATGCCCATATCTAGTCTGGAATGATGTATTCGCCACGTCAGCGTCTCTAATCCGCAACTGGTGATAACCAGAGCACAAATCAATCTTTGAGTACACGACCGATCCCTGAAACTAATCGAACAATTCATCAATCCACGGAAAAGGATACTTGTTCTTCACCGTCGCTTTATTCAACTGTCTGAAATCCACACACATCCTCATGGATCCATCCTTCTTCTTCACAAAAAGAATCGGAGCTCCCCAAGGAGACATGCTCGGCCTGATGAAGCCTTTCTCTAAGAGATCTCTCAACTGATCCTTCAGCTCTCTCAACTCTGCTGGCACCAACCGATACGGAGCTCTAGAAATCGGGGCGGTACCGGGCACCAACTCGATACTGAAGTCGATCTCACGTCTTGGAGGGAATCCAGGAATCTCATCTGGAAACACGTCGGGAAACTCTCGGACGATCGGAATATCACTCAACTCCAATCGTTGCTCTTGGGAACTATCAAGCGCGTAGATCATGAATCCAGCGTTTCCTAGCGTTAACAGGCTAAACATCTCCATGGCAGAAACCAGCGGAATCTTCGGGCGCGAATCAGCACCGTAGAAATCCCACTTCTCACCCAAATCAGGACGAAACCTCACCACACCATGGAAGCAATCAACCGTAGCCTTATAGCTAGACAGCACATCCATCCCCAAGATACAATCAAAATCTCTAATCCCCAAAACAATCAGATTGGAGACCAAAACATTCTCATCAAATCTAATCAGACAATCAATCACTACCTCTCGGGACCAAAGACTCACACCAGCAGGAGTAGACACAGACACGACATCACACAATGGGGATGAACTCAACCCATGCTCAAACACAAACAACTCAGATATGAAAGAATGTGATGCATCAGTGTCAAAAAGAACTCTCGCAGGATAATAAAAAATAAAGCATGTACCTCCAATCACCATGCCAGGCGTCTCCTCAGCCTGCTATCTGGTCAAATCATTCGCCTGAGCCTGCTGGGGAATCTGAAACTGAGGTCGGGAAGGTCCTCCAAACCTAGATGGCTCACGAGGCTGAAATTCTGATCGCTGGGACTGAGCGAAAGGCTGCTATCGCTGTGAAGAACCACCAACGGAACCCTGCTGCGACTGTCCAGAAGACCGCCCTCCTATCGAAGGACACGCCGTAGCAAAATGTCCCGGCTGACCACAAAGATGGCAAAGTCCTCGAACTCCACGACACTGCGAAGTCTCATGTCTCCCTCCGCAATGTCCACAAAATCCGCCGCCAGAACCACTACCTGAACCGCTTCCAGAACCAGAACTTACGGAACCAGAGGAACTCGAGTGGCCCTTCTTCTTGAATTGCTTCCCTCGAGGTCTGAACTGCTGGTGACTCGACTGCTGTGACCCCTGAGGAGACTGATACGACTGGGATACCGCCTGCACCAGCTGAGAAGCACTTCCAGTATTCTGCTGCACCGGAGCCTCAGGATCCATCAAACTCTCCTCAATATCAACCGCATTATTCACAGCTTCCATAAAGGTCGTCGAGGACCCAGACAACACCATCCGGTAAAGATCAGGTCTCAAGCCCTTCAAGAATTTGTTCCTCTTCGTCCGCTCTTGGTTCGCTACATGTGGCATGTACACCAAAATCGCAGAAAACTGCTTCGCATACTCGGCCACTCGCATGCTACCCTGCTTGAGGTTGTCAAACTCTCGCTCTCGGCTGGTGAAGTAGGACTCCGGGGTATACTCCTGACGGAACGCCTCACAGAAGCTCTCCCAGGTGATCACCGCCCCACTATCACGTAGCATCCTATAAGTACCTCTACACCAGCGCTGCGCATCATCCCGTAACTGCAGCACTGCTAACTTCAACCTCTTTTCCGGAGCGTACTCCAAGGTATCGAATAACTCCTCCATCTGGACTAGCCAAGCCTCAGCTTTCGCACCTCCCTCCAGTAGCAGCAAATGTCTCTCTTTTCCGGAGCGTACTCCAAGGTATCGAATAACTCCTCCATCTGGACTAGCCAAGCCTCAGCTTTCGCACCTCCCTCAGTAGCAGCAAATGTCGGAGGGTTCGTATGCTGAAATCGAGCTAAAACTAGTTCCATCTCACCTATCCTTCGAGTCACATCATCCACCCGATGAACATCCTCATCACTATCTGGAGCCCTAGACCCCTCAGCGGAACGTCTAGATCTACCTCTCCTCGGCGGCATCTACACAAGTCTAGAGGTAAGGATAACAACAGATATAACATCAAGGCAGATAAAATCACGTAAATCACAGAGTCAATCAACAATCAAATCAAAACTCTGTGCCTAGACTCGAGTTTGATCAAAAGAAATCGAGCTTATCCCAGTTTAAGCTCTGATACCAAAAATGTCAGGCCCCGTGCTAATTACTCATAATTAACACATAATAAAAGAATTAACACGGAAGCATAAGATCAGGGCTTAAAAAATTTTCGAAATCATTTGGGCTTGAACGTGAAAACATACATTCAAAATATCGATAATCAAAATATAAGTTAAATCAAACTTATACAATCAGGTAACAACAACAATTCAAATCAAATACAGATCCCCAATACACAAAAACGCGGGGCATCCCCTGGTTCAGTACATATCATAAATATAACTGGGACTCATGGGAAAGGGGATCGACCAGCTGAACCTCCACTCTGTCCAGCCTGGCTACTTGAAGATCCTGCAAATGGGTAACACAGACCCAAGACACAAAAGCAGGAAAACAAATACGAGATCAAGCCTCAGTACGAAGAGCTATCAAAACAGCTAAACATGCAACATACTATAAATCGATGTCATGAATGCATGAGGGCTACCAAAGAATCGGATAGCTAGACCAGTCCATCAAATGGCAAATCAAATCAAGCCTCTATACCACGCACAGCCAATCAGCCGGTGGAAATCATCGGTCCGTGATCATCGGGGCCCGTCAGCCCATCACACCTCGGTGGTATACACTCGAATCCGGTAGTCACCACTCCGATGATAGCGTTGGACTTTTCAGGCACGACTCATCAGTCGACCAGTCACAACGTGGCACCCAATCAGGTCATCAAATTAATCTGTCAATGCTCAATATGTATTCATGTATGCCAATCAATATCAATGCTCAATGCATACAATGCACAATACGTAAAACAGAACATATATCAATCAATTCAACATGTCAGTTTCACGTAAGACACAACGGCAAGTCTCACAACATCAATCATAGCATGTTCAAGCCTAAAGCTGCTAAGGCTGCTCAATTCGTACCTTCATGCTCAAATCTACCTCAAAGCAACACAGCAAGATACGGCCTGCACAATTATGATTTCCAACAAAGCGTAGCACTCAACAACCAAAACCTGGAAGCACACGCATAACATAAATCAAGGAATGGCTAACACAAATTCACGACCAACTCTCAACAAAACTCACGTCCAACAACCAAATCTCACGGCTGGAATTACCTAAATTCAAACCAGAGTTCCATGCCAACCATACAACTTAACAGAAGGCTAAAATCAACGCTAGGAACAAGATTTCAACAACCAAAAATCGGAAGCTACCTGCACGCCCAAATCCACTGCCGAAAATCAGTAGCTTTTCACTCTCGTTCAAGCTCCCTACAGTCTCCAAAAGTGGTATGGAAAGAAAGATCTTTTCGAGAGGTTTCCAACGCTACCAAGAACGCGAAAAACGGTGGTCGGAATCAACGGGAAATCGCTGGAGAAGTTTATGGTGAATAGTAACCCGCGAGTAGATAAAAGTCGAGAGAAAGGTTGCTAAGTATGGCTGCTCAAATAAATGAAGGCTAACCCTAGCAACCTATAAATACCCGCATGAGATCTGTTTAAATTAGCCATCGATAGAAATCAGATCTCTCATCTCTGAACGCACAACAAATTAATGCATGCGCTATCCTTGCTCAACCTTGGTGAAATATGGAAAATAAACTTAAACGCTAAAGATGGAGAAATCTGAAATGCTCAACACTCCAAAACCAGGTGAAGTCTGGACAATAAAAGCGCTGAAAGCTGAACCAAGCACTGGAGAAGTCTGAATAACAAACGCATCCCACGGTGAAGTCTGAAGAAATGAAAGCTGATCGCTACACTACCTACACGGGCAGATCTCATCACAATCGCAACAGCTTTCAACAACATGCCGCGGCCAGATTTCAACCACTAAGTGCAACAGATTTCACTGCATGTCGCTGCAGGATTACTCAAGAAGTTCGAACAGATTTCACCAACGAAAACCGAACAGATTTCACACAAAAATTTAGATTTCACACAAAATTAGATTTCAACTCGAAAATTCCAAAATTTCCAAAATTACTCGAACGCGATTTCTGACCCGAAAATGCAAACAAAACCTTCAAATAGAACTCCGAACTTCCAGAATTATTTAAAATCCGATTAATCCAACAATTAATCCTTTTATGAAATTTCAGGTCTAACAACAACGGACCCATTAGTTGCTGAAAGTTGGATCAAATCGATGGAGGTTATCTTTGAGTATCTCCAGATGCCAGATTTAGATAGGCCTAGATGTGCTATCTACATGTTAAGAGATGATGCCATGATTTGGTGGGAAGGAGCTAAGCTGTCTGTGGATTTGTTGAATCTTACTTTGGCAGATTTCAAACAAGTATTCTTTGAGCAATACTTCACAGCAGACAAGAGGTCTGAATTGAAGAGGGAGTTTCTGACCCTGAAACAAGGGAGCATGACCGTACAGGAGTATGTACGGACATTTGAAAGAGGGTGTTACTTTGTGCCTTTGATAGGTAACGACCCAGAAGAGAAGATAAGTCATTTTGTGGAAGGATTGAAGCCTATGTTCAAGATGAACGTTAGGCTATCTGTGCCCAAGACTTACAGAGAAGCAGTGGATAGAGCCCTGCGAATTGAAAGAGACTGGTAGGATGTTGATGAAGAAAGGCTGCAGAAGAGGCAGGCCTTTCAGCAGAAAGATCAAAGGCCCTTCAAGTAGCAGAATAAGAATCAGCTGAGGCCAGCAGAAACCTCTATTGATCCAACCCATTAGTGCAGTTCCAGCTAGCAACAACAGACCAGTGTGTCCCAAGTGTCAGAAGACACATCCTGGTCAATGCAGACTTGGACACAATGTCTGCTACAGATGTGGGTTGCCAGGGCATATCATGAAGAATTGCCCAAAGTCAAGGATGGTGACCAGTAGAGCTTACGTAATGACAGCTGATCAAGCCAACCCAGACTCGACTGTAGTCACAGGTAAGATTATAATTGCTGGTTTTCCTTCTATGGCTTTGATAGATTCAGGAGCTACTCATTCCTTTATAGCAGCCAAGTTTGCTAAGAAGTTACCCATTAATCCTGACCAAGTAGCTATAGGCTTTTGTGTAACAGTACCTTCGAGAGAAGAGTTAGTATCCCATGACTTGTTTCAAGGTTTAGAACTTAGACTTCAAGGGCATTTGATTACTGCCAATTTAATTGTGTTATCAAAGCCTGAGTTCGATATGATTTTGGGAATAGACTGGCTAACTAAGTATGGAGTAGTGATAGACATTAAGCTTCGAACGGTAGTGGTTAATCCACCCAGAGGAGATCCATTTAGGTTTGAAACCAATTATGTTTGGAGGATTCCCCGTATTATATCAGCTCTTAAGGCTCAATGCTGTTTGAGGAAAGGTGGGGAAGGATTTTTTATAAGTCTGTCTTCCTTAGCAACGACTAGTAAGCCCCAACTTTCAGATGTGGAGGTAGTAAGTGAGTTTCCCAAGGTTTTTCCAGAAGATGTACATGGACTACCACCAGATAGGGAACTTGAATTTTCGATTGACTTAGTTCCTGGAGCATCTCCAGTTTCCAGACCACCCTACAGTTTAGCTCCATCAGAGATGAAGAAATTAAAGGAACAGATACAAGATCTGTTGGATAAGGGATTTATTAGACCGAGCACTTCACCCTGGGGAGTCCCTGTTCTTTTCGTTAAGAAGAAAGATGGAAGTCTGAGATTGTGTATAGATTATAGAGAGCTGAATAAGCTGACCATTAAGAATAAATATCCCCTTCCTAGAATTGCGGATCTTTTTGACCAGTTGAAAGGATCAGTACTCTTTTCTAAGATTGATTTAAGGTCTGGTTACCACCAGTTAAAGATTAAGGCACCAGATATGTGAAAACCCAGAAATTCAGCAAAAAAAAAATCGGGTCGGTAAACTCAGATCCCTCTCGGTCAACTCAGATCCCTCTCGATCAACTCAGTTCGTCGGTCAACTCAGATCCGTTGATCAACTCAGATTATGGATAATCAGCAGTCAACTCAGATTCTGGATAATCAGCAGTTAACACATATTCTATACAGTCATCAGTTAACTCAGCTATGACTGGTCAACTCATCTATGACTGGTCAACTCAGCTACGATTGGTCAACTCAGCTTTCGACGATCAACTCAGCTTTGACCAAGGAAATTCAGATTTGACGACGAAAATTCAGATTCGGTAAAGAAAACTCAGATTTGGCCACGAATTTCAGTAAGCTTCTTCACGCGTACAGAGCAAATCTCGCAATTGTAACTGCCAATTTGGAGGGATTAATGGCCAATTAAGAGACCCAAATCAATGCCTACACTAATGCTCTCGTAACAGCCATTTTAATGGCCATAAAATCAGGAAATTAAGGCTTTAATGGTTGACCTTTGACTACCCCATTTCTACACCTATATATACCCCGTTGTGACAACAGATGAACCACACTCAACCTGCAAATTTTTCTCAGAAATATAAACAATTTCGTGTACCAGATTTTGCCTGATCTGTCTAAGCTGATTTCTGTTTCTGCTGCATTGAACCACGCAAACTTCAGATTACGGTAAGTGGGCTTTTGCTATGATATTCGTTTGATATATTATATATTATTCATGTTAAAATCATGTTTTGAACCTACTGTTCGAGCACTTGTTCCGTATCAGTTTCCGTTTTGTGTCAAGTTAATGATATGAATTTAGCTATGTTTTAGCACTGATGTTTCTGTCGTAAAATGGGTCTACGGAATATTCCGCACTCTGAGTTACGTGGTGTAACTATGGCCTCGACCCCTTAGAGGAGTAAAAATTAGGGACTGATCAGTAAACCATAGAAACGAATTAACTATCAGTGCTACCTGTTATGTGATATGCTCTGCTCAGTTCTGTTACATGTTCTGTCCCAAGTCTGTATATGTATATTTATATTTTGTTATGCTCGAATGGTATCCCCCACTTTCTGAGTGTTTCCCCAAACACTCACCCCTTACTTCTCCACCCAGATAAGAACGATGAGCAGGTCGAAGAAGAAGAACAAGAGCTGTTCTGTGGCTGGTGAAGATTCAGTTTTTATTGTTAATGTAAATTTCTCTTCCGCATTTCTGTTATTTCAGACTCTGATTTTCAATTGTAAAAACGATTATTTTTGGTTATGTAACAGACTGGTTTTGAGCTATACTATGAGGCTTAATATTTTACAATTTTATAATTGTTTAATATTGCCGATGTCATGAGTCTCGGTCTCGGGGCGTGACATTTTAGTGGTATCAGAGCTCACCAGGTTTATAATCCAGCTGGGAAACCAAATTTGAAATTTTGCAAGGTTCGGGTCGAATTTTCAACTTTTGGCATGAGACCAGTGCTACCCCCTCCGGAACGGTCCAACGAACAATACTCACTATATTGTGACCTAAGGCATTTTTTTGCCAAATTCCTTCGTTTAGGCCTCCAAAATCGCGTTTTTGAGATTTTTGGAAAGATTTGAAAATTTTGTACAGGACTCCGATTTCAGTTCATTCGACTGTTCTGTAATCCCTATGGTTAGTACTTTCAGATTATGGAATAACCTCACAACTTTCTATTTTTGGAAATATCTTCGATTTTTAGGAAATGGCCCCCTCTGTCCCTCGTACTCGTGCTGCTGCTGCCCTTCGCATGAAGCAGATTGCCCTTGACAACCAAAGCCGCACGATTAGGCGTCTTAGAGTTCAACTAGCAACCGAGAGACGAGGGTTAGCTACTATAAAGAAAGAACATGAGAGTACCCAAGTAGCATTAGATGCCTCACACAAGACCATTGCCGGACTCACTGAGATAGGCCTTTGCATGTCAAAGAAAATTGAGAGGATGAAGGCAAGGAAACAACATTTTAGGGAGAGCCACTTGGAATGCCATCAAAAGATGCAACCTCGCATCCAAGCGGCCAAAGATACTATTCAAGAGCAATACCTAATCATTGAGGCCCTGGTAGAGGAGAAAGCTAGTCTACTCCAAACAATCCAAGGTCTGAAGGAAGAGAACGGTGCTCCTGCTCCATTCGATGATGAATGGGAGGAAGAAGCGGAGGAAGAACCGGAAGAAGAAGGACTTGAGGATATTCCTATGGGCAAGGGAGAGATTGATGATGAATAGAATATGTTTTATCTTTCGAAAGCCTTGTATTCAATTCATCCTTCTATTCAAAATTTGCTTATCCCTTAATGATGTAGTATTCTCGATCGTTTCACATTTATACGCACCCATTCTTAGCAAGCTTTCCTATGGCAGAATATGACAGGCAACCGAAGAAGCGATAGTAACAGTGGAGGCGAAGGATCCTCAAATTCAAGAACTGGTCTTAGCAGAGAAGACCTCATGGCAATAGCTACTATAGTTGCCACAACTCTCCAAGGTTGGTCAACCCCAACAACAACCAAGCTCCTCCTCCTACCCCTCCACCTCGTGGGACTAAATACTACTATGAGTTCCTTCGTAAGAACAAAGCCCCCACCTTCGATGGGAGCCCTGACGCCGAAGCTGCCCAGACTTGGATGAAGAATATTGAAACGCAACTTTGACTACTGGAAGTCCCAGACGCTGTCAAGGTAGATGTCGTAACACCACTCCTCGACGGTAAAGATGGAAAATGGTGGGAAGCGTCGATCCAACCATGACTGCAAATGGACAAATCACATGGCAAAGGTTTCGGGAAGCATTCTTAAAACAATACTTTCCCATGGAAGTCAGAATGCAACGGCTCAGCGAGTTTGAAACCTTCACTCAGACTGCAGACTTGTCGGTAGTAGAGTATACCTCCAAGTTCAACTATTTTGGCACCTATGTCCCAACGATCATGGCGGATAATACTCTAAAGATGCACCGATACAAGAAGGGTCTGAATAGCCGTATCCAGTCAGCCCTTGCAGTCTACCAAGCCACAAGCTTTGAGGACTTAATGGGAGCTGCAATCTGAGCAGAAACTGACATAAAGAGGCGGGAAGCTGACAACAAGAACAAATGCCCCCTCAATGCTCAGACTTCACATGGTGGGCCTAAGAACAAGCGGCCAAACCTCAACAACCGCGGCTCAGCACCTGCGCCGAATAACCAAATGTTGCCAACTTGCACCTCTTGCGGTCACCGTCATAGTGGATATTGTCGCAAGAAAAGTGGCGCGTGCTTTAAGTGTGTAAAGTTGGGCCACCGAATTGCGGATTGTCCGAAAAACCAAGGTCCAAAGGCTGGATCAAGAAATGCGGCTCCAAACAAACCGAAGCCCACGGAGGATAAACCCAATGCTCTTGTGTTTGCAATGACACAAGAAGAAGCTGAGGATGCCAGCGACGTGGTGGCAGGTACCATTTTTATCAAGAAGCTGCCTGCTTATGTGTTGTTTGACTGTGGTACTACGCATTCGTTCATAGCTAGGAGGTTTGCTAAAAAGTTAGGCTAGAACCTGAAATTCTATGTGAACCATATAGAGTAGCAACTCCTATCAACGCTACCATCGAAACACATAAGATCCATCGGGATTGCAAGATATCCATAAACGACTATACATTTTCTGCAAACCTGATACAACTCAACATGGTCGAGTTTGACGCCATATTAGGGATGGATTGGCTATCTAAGAACCATGCTCTGGTAGATTGCCGAGATAAGAGTGTGAAGCTCCAAGCCCCTGACCAAGAAGAGCTGATATATTATGGGAAGAACAAGGAGCGAAAATCCCTACTTTCTGCTGCCCAAGCATGGACTGCCATGAAGTCAGGAGCAGAAATTTTCTTGGCAATGATCCATGAAGTAAAATAAGGAGACGAACTCAAGATAGAAGATATCTCAGTGGTGTAAGAGTTCGCAGATGTGTTTCCAGATGACTTACCTGGAAAATTACCTGACCGAGAAATTGAGTTCGAAATCAACCTAGTGCCAGGAACGGCCCCAATCTCCAAGGCGCCCTACCGGATGGCAACTGCAGAACTCAAGGAAATCAAGGATCAACTACAAGAACAGCTAGACAAAAAGCAGATCAGACCCAGTGTGTCACCTTGGGAAGCTCCAG
Source organism: Dorcoceras hygrometricum (assembly GCA_001598015.1). Lineage (NCBI taxonomy): Eukaryota > Viridiplantae > Streptophyta > Magnoliopsida > Lamiales > Gesneriaceae > Dorcoceras > Dorcoceras hygrometricum. Next base: position 30,542 of record KQ991050.1, on the reverse strand, counting down.
TGTTATTTGTCAAGAAGAAGGATGGAACATGAGATTGTGCATCGACTACAGAGAGTTTAACAATATCACAATCAAGAATAAGTATCCTCTTCCACGAATTGACAACCTCTTTGATCAACTCAAAGGAGCTACAACCTTCTCCAAGTTAGATTTGAGGTCAGGTTATCACCAACTAAAGATCAAGGCTAAAGACGTTCCTAAAACTACATTTAGAACAAGGTATGGCCATTAAGATTTCACGGTGATGCCATTTGGTCTAACCAATGCACCAGCGGCCTTCATGGATCTCATGAACCGTGTATTCAAACCGTTCATCGAAAAATTTGTGGTGGTGTTCATAGACGATACACTTGTGTACTCACCAAGTGAAGAAGAACACAAGGAACACCTTTGAATCACCCTTCAAACTCTGAGGGAGAAACAACTGTACGTCAAGTTCAAAAAGTGCGAATTCTGGCTGAAGAGTGTGGCATTCCTAGGACATATAATTTCTGAGGCAGGCGTATCAATGGATCCAATGAAGGTAGAAGCTATCATGGACTGGCCTATACCAAAGACAATGACAGAAGTTCGAAGCTTCTTGGACTGGCTGGCTATTATCGTAAGTTCGTAGAAATATTCTCATCAATAGCCTTACCACTCACTAAACTCACCCAGAAGAACTCCAAGTTCAACTGGAACGAAGAATGTGAGACAAGCTTCGAAACCCTGAAGACGAAGCTTGCATCTGCCCCTGTTCTTACGCTACACGTGGGGGACAAAAGCTTTACCATATATAGCGATGCATCGAAAGGAGGACTAGGGTGTGTACTCATGCAAGATGGCAGAGTAATTGCTTATGCCTCAAGACAACTGAAGACGCATGAACACAACTACCCAACCCATTATCTAGAGCTAGCTGCGGTAGTTTTTGCCCTAAAGATTTGGCGACACTATCTTTACGGGGCAAAGTGTGAAGTATTCACCGACCATTAGAGTCTCAAGTATATATTCACTCAGAAGGAATTGAATCTGAGACAAAGGTGATGGATCGAGCTTTTGAAGGACTACGACTTGACAATCAACTACCATCCAGGAAAGGCAAATAAGGTAGTCGATGCGTTGAGTCGGAAGAATATGAACAGGGTGATACTATCATCGATCTCAGCCCAATCGTGCCTTAGAGAATTGGTCAAGCTAAAGCAGGATCAAGACCCCAGCTTAAAGAGGCTGAAAAGATCAAGGAAGGGAAAATGACTGATTTCCGAGCAGATCAAGATGGGATTATTTTGATGAACGGACTGTGTATACCCGACGTCGATAATATCCGTCAGGAAGTGCTGTATGAAACACACAAATCTAAGTTCTCAAACCACCCAGGAAGTACCAAGATGTATAGAGATTTGAAAGAACACTTCTGGTGTAATGGGATGAAAAGAGATGTGGCTGATTTTATCGCTAGATGCCATGTATGACAACAAGTCAAGGCAGAACATCAAAGACCTGGAGGATTATTACAACCACTGGAAATTCCAGAGTGGAAGTTGGAAAACATATCCATGGACTTTGTAGTTGGTCTACCGAAGACAAGATTAGGCCATGATGGAATATGGGTAATCGTGGATAGGTTAACAAAGTCCGTGCACTTTCTACCTGTCCGTATGAACTATGGCTTGGATAAACTCGCTTCCTTGTACATGGACAACATCGTCAGACTGCATGGAGTTCCAACCAGCATTCTGTCAGATAGGGACCCAAGGTTCGTATCTCGTTTCTGGAAGAGCTTCCAAGAAGCTATGGGAAGTAAGGTCACCCTCAGTACGGCTTATCATCCACAGACCGATGGCCAAACTGAGAGAACCATCCAGACACTAGAAGACATGCTGCGGACATGCACCTTGGACTTCGGTAGTAATTGGAGTGAACATCTACCTCTAATAGAGTTCGCATACAACAATAGCTACCACAGCAGCATAGGAATGTCACCATATGAGGCCCTCTATGGACGAAAATGTCGATCGCCGCTATTTTCGGATGAAGTTGGAGAGAAGGTCATCACAGTGTTAGAGTAGATGCCCAACTAGCCAACTTGTGGCGTGTGGGTTTATAGACTCTTGTATATGACAATCTTTATATATGATATTCGCATTTATTCATATGGCATTCTTTACTTTCATTGTGTTGTATGATGATTAACAATTGCGTTGAGTAAAGACCTAGAATGCACTATAGTGTATGTTAGATGTGATAGTGGGTATGACGGCTATCATGAAACACATCTAATAGTCGCTGTGTATTCTGAACATGTTCCTAGTCGATTGGGCCGTCAAAATGAGGATAAGGCCGCCCGAGTTCGAGACTAGTATCTGCGATGCGAAGTACCATGTTTCATTGTTAGGGAGCATTGTGATGTTCTGAGCATGCAGATAGATAGTGACCTGGTGATCTATCGAACTACCCTCCTTCGGATTTTCCAAGTGGTTACCATTTGTCGAGTGGATAACTCCGAGGTCTTGGTTGTACTGATTAGTCCTCACGACTCGAAACGTCATTGAGACTCTACATGATAGGCGTCTCACTTTGACCCGTTTGCCGACTCACTTGGGGTCATAAGGAGTCGGGATTGGGTGAGACCCCGATGCATGTAGGAGTCGATGCATCGTTGTCGAGGATTCACCGTTCGTAGACATGCGTGGATATACTATGCTATCTGAGGGGATAATAGTGTATAAATCTCTGGCCAGAGTACTAGAAGTGTTTTAGGTAAATGTGTTTACCTAGTTACACTCGCGATGTCACTATTCGATCTCCAAGATGTATGCATAGCTATCGGATCTATAGCGACTCTCGATTTACCAATGGTCGTTGATCTGATCGGGATATATGGATTGAAAGGACCGTACTGTACGCTAACCACGATCATTTGGTTCTTGCAGGCACTATCAGTGATACCTAGGGGATCATGGGGCGATGTTTCTAGACGCTCTTACCATGATCCGTTGGGCAAGTCCGGGATTGTGATTCCGGAGCCACAATGGTTGTGGGCCCACGGCTAGCTGTATCCCTGAACCATTGAGGGTCACACAAGTACTGGATTCGAGATTCCCGCACGGATACTCAGCTCAATGTGTTGAGCATACGAAGAGGATTTTGGGAGTGCGACTTCCTAAAAGTCAACTCGGGTCAAATCGAGATTTCCCGATGTTGAGGGGCAAAACAGTCATTTTGCACTGGGGTTCTGAAAAATGGTTTTTCAGATCATAGTATTCAGTTTTGAAAACTGAGTCGATCGGTCCGATCTGATCGGCGATCGGAGTTACGATGAAGTCACAGTGGTGGGGATGAACCGAATGTTCACCCGTTGGACTCGGGCCCGTTGGGCCGGTACAATCCCAAGTCTATTTAATTAGAATAGACTTCATTAACTACTACACTTAAGAAAACCCTAACCCTAAGCATTCTTGGCCGCCGCCCCCTCTCTTCATCTACCTCACGCCGCCGCCGTGCGCCACCCGCCGCCGCCGCCGTTCGCCGGAAAGTTGTTTCCGGCCTAGTTTTTCGAGGAGAATCCATTGGCGATAAAATCCTTCAGCCTTATAGTGTAGGCTGATTGGAGGGAGATCGATTCCGGTCGTGGACCTGATTGACGGATCTACCGCCACCTACCGTGAAGAGCCGGCGTTCTTGTAATTTCGGTTGGAGCCAGGCACAAGTGCCAGCAAGGTATACACTAAAACACCTATGAATGTCATAGATCTTTGAATTGTTCATCGTATTGATCGTCTCCCGGCACTTTATTTTTTTCTTTCGCTGCCTCGCCGGGGAGCGCGATCCGGATCCCAACAGTGGTATCAGAGCCATGGTTTTCGGATCTGATCAATACTGATTGCCATATTGTATCTAATCTCTTAATTTTCAGAATCGGAAAAATCAGTTTTTGAAACGAACGCCGGCCGCCGCCGTGTGCGGCGACGCCCCATAGCTTGCGCACATGAGGCGCGCGACTTGCGCGCTGGCCGCGCGACCGTTGCCCGTGACCTGCGCATGCTGGCCGATCGAAGGGCGCCGCCTCGCGCGAGTTGTCGTGCTTCGCTGCCCCGCGCGCTGTCACAATTTTGGTGGCCGGCCGATGCGACGATGGCGGCTGGATGTGGGCGCCGCCTCGCGCGAGTTGTCGCGCATCGCTGCCCGCCCACCTTGCGCCATGGACGCTGCTGGTCGAAGATTGCATGGGCGCTGTGGCGCGCGGTGGCCGAAGCGATGATGCTCACCGCTGCGCACGTTGGGCGCTGGTTGCACGCTGGCCGCGCGATGCGGCGGTGGAGCATGCCTTTTTGCGCCGCGCGAAATTTTGGTGGCGGCGGCGCCGGCCGGGCTCCGCTCCGGCGGAACTCCGGCGATG
>KQ991049.1:121815-133660 GCA_001598015.1 Dorcoceras hygrometricum | reverse complement strand
GTTCGTCAATCCAAAAGGCATGACAAGAAACTCAAAATGCCCATATCTCGTCCGGAAGGCTGTCTTTGCCACATCAGCGTCTCTAATTCGCAACTGGTGATAACCAGAGCGCAAATCAATCTTTGAGTACACAACCGATCCCTGCAGCTGATCGAACAAGTCATCAATCCTCGGCAGAGGATACTTGTTCTTCACTGTGGCCTTATTCAACTGTCTAAAGTCCACACACATCCTCATAGTGCCATCTTTCTTCTTCACAAACAGAATCGGGGCTCCCCAAGGCGACATGCTCGGTCTGATGAAGCCTTTCTCTAAGAGATCACTCAACTGTTCCTTCAACTCTTTCAACTCTGCGGGCGCCAAACGGTAAGGAGCTCTAGAAATCGGGGCGGTACCGGGCGCCAACTCAATGCTGAAGTCGATCTCTCGTCGAGGAGGGAATCCAGGAACTCTCGAACAACGGGGATGTCACGCAACTCAAATCGCTGCTCCTGGGAACTATCAAGCGTATAGATCATGAATCCTGCATTACCTAGCGATAGCAGGCTAAACATCTCCATAGCGGACACTAGGGGAATCTTCGACCTCGAATCCGTGCCGTAGAAATCCCACCTCTCACCCGTATCGGGGCGAAATCTCACCACACCATGGAAGCAATCAACGGTAGCCTTATAGCTAGATAACACGTCCATTCCCAAAATACAGTCGAAATCTCTAATCCCCAACACAATCAAATTTGTCACCAAAACATGCTCATCAAACCTAATCAGGCAATCCACTACTACCTCTCGAGACCACAAGTTCACACCGGCAGGAGTAGACACAGAAACAACATCACACAGTGGGGAAGAACTCAACCCACGCTCAAACATAAACATTTCAGAAATGAAGGAGTGTGATGCACCAGTGTCAAACAAAACTCTCGCAGGATAATCATAAATAGAGCATGTACCTCAAACCACCATGCCCGGAGTCCCCTCATCCTGATCTCCTGTCAAGGCGTTCGCCTGCGCCTGCTGGGGAATCTGAAACGGGGGTCGGGAAGGTCCTCCAAAACGCGACTGCTCACGAGGCTGAAAACTAGGTCGCTGGGACTGAGAAAAAGGCTGCTGTAGCTGAGAGGAACCACTAGCGGAACCCTGCTGCGACTGACCAGTAGACCGCCCTCCAATCGAAGGACACGCTCAAGCGAAGTGTCCCGGCTGACCACAAAGGTGGCAGAGTCCTCGGACTCCCCGACACTGCGAAGCCTCATGCCTCCCTCCGCACTGACTACAGAATCCGCCTCCCGAACCGCTACCAGAACCACTACCAGAACCAGAGCTCACTGATCCAGAAGAACTCGAAGGGCCCTTCTTCTTGAACTGCTTCCCTCTAGGTCTAAACTGCTGGCGACTTGACTGCTGTGATCCTTGCGGAGACTGATACGACTGCGACACCGCCTGAGCTGGCTGAGAAGCACGCGCGGTCGTCTGATGCACTGGAGCCTCAGGATCCATCAAACTCTCCTCGATATCCACTGCATTGTTCACAGCGTCCATAAAAGTCGCCGGGGACCCAGACAGCACCATCCGATACTCGGATAGCTAGACCAGTCTATCAACTGGCAACTCAAATCAAGCCTCTATACCACGCACAGCCAATCAGCCGGTGGAAATCATCGGTCCGTGATCATCGGGGCCCGTCAGCCCATCACAGCTCGGTGGTAGACACTCGAATCCGGTAGTCACCACTCCGACGATAGCGTTGGACTTTTCGGACACGACTCAACAGTCGGCCAGTCACAACGTGGCACCCAATCAGGTTATCAAATCTGTCAATTCAGGCTCAAGATGTATGCATGATGGCAATCAATATCAATGCTCAATGCATACTATGTACAATACGTAAAACAGAATGTAACTCAATCATTCAACATACTGATTCACGTAATTCACAGCAGCAAAATTCACAACATTAATCACAGCATGTCCACGTCTAAAGCTGCTAAGAGTTGCTCAATTCGTACCTCAATTCCTCAATTTACCTAACAGATTCTCCTGGCTCAAATCACGCAGCAGTAACTTCCTGGAAGCTCAAATCTGTTACAGCATAGCTAATAACTTAGCTCAATTCAACTGCCCAAAACGCTAATCCTACGACCAGAAGTATAATTCAATTCCTACACTTCCACGCAGGCATTAACTACTAAAAACCGAGCTCAAATCTACAAGAATTGCTCACCCAAAGCTCACGCTAGCAGCAGAACGCACGCACAGGCTTTCCTCAAAAGCTTCGAAGTCCAGCAGCTATGCGCTTCCACCTCCAGCGAAAACCAACTTCTCAAATGGGTAGCAAACGAAAGAGCTAAGCAAGGGGAATCCAGCGCCACTAAGATCTTCAAAAACAGAGGCTGGAATCGATAGCTGGCTCAAATCACGCAGCAGACACTTCCTGGAAGCTCAAATCTGTTACAGCATAGCTAATAACTTAGCTCAATTCAACTGCCCAAAACGCTAATCCTACGACCAGAAGTATAATTCAATTCCTACACTTCCACGCAGGCATTAACTACTAAAACCGAGCTCAAATCTACAAGAATTGCTCACCCAAAGCTCACGCTAGCAGCAGAACGCACGCACAGGCTTTCCTCAAAAGCTTCGAAGTCCAGCAGCTATGCGCTTCCACCTCCAGCGAAAACCAACTTCTCAAATGGGTAGCAAACGAAAGAGCTAAGCAAGGGGAATCCAGCGCCACTAAGATCTTCAAAAACAGAGGCTGGAAACGACAGGAAATGGCGATAGAAGAAGATGGTGAACAGTAACTCGTCGAGGGTTGGTCTGCTGATCAGCAGCAAGTAATACGTCATGCCTACGTCATCATATCTATCGGCAGCTCTCAAACCATCTGCTGATCTCTCTTCACAAACGCAACTGCTGAATTCAATAGTCAACATTCCAAAACGTTGACTAACACGCGTCACTTCCCCACTCAATCTCACACTACGCGCGATGTCTACCAGCAGCAACTTCTATTCGCACCAAAACCAGCAGATCTACATGCGTCACGCTGACATCACCATACCTGCTGATTTCAAATTCCACCAGCAGGAACTACAGTAACCTGCTGCTAACATTTTTGCTCCAAAATCGCTACGGTAGGAAATTTCCAAAAACTTAACGCAACGCTCAAAATTCAGCAGAAACTCAATCCTTTCGCAATTCCTTCAAAAAGTACGTGATTAATCCCTAAATCAAAACGATTAATCACTAATTCAATTTCTCAATCCTCACAAAGCTGATCGTCAAAACAAACGCTGGAGAGATCTGGACAATTCACTCTAGGCGCCAACACTTACGCGCTACACCAACACGACGACGTAGCGGAGAAGTCTGGACGACAAGCGTTAAACGCTAAACGTGCCTAAATCAACAGATCTCATCCCACGCGACCAGATCTCTCACGCTAGCTCAATACGGCGTCGCACCACTTAAACTAAACGGCGTCGCGTTGCACTAACCACAAAACACGCGGGGCAGATCTCACAAACATACTGCGGCAGATCTCTCCTTCCCACGTTGTATCTAGATATTATGAAACGACGACGTTTATACTTCTCGATGCAAAACACGTCGCAAACACCAGCATCCAGCGACAACAGATTCCTCGAGAAATCTGGACAGACTTCACACAACAGATCTCACCAAAAACAGATTTCTCACTCGAAATCTAAAAAATATAAAAATTTCCAGAATTGTTCTAAACGCGATTTCCGACCCGAAAATGCAAACGAAACCTCCAAACAGAGATCTGAACCACCAGAAATCTCTGAAATCCGATTAATTCAACAATTAATCTCTTATTACATAATCAGGTCTCACAGATATGCATCCCAATCTTTATCTGGAATCCATACCTGTCAAGTGTAATGCACCTCGGTACTCATCCGAAGTCCATTACACATAAATTTGGCATGGCTAAATGAGACGTCTCTCGACCCATTACTGTTTGTTATAAACCCATTCTTTTGTATCAGAAGCTTTTGCTAAAACATTACCTATCAAACCTGAAGTATTAGCGAAAGGTTATTGCATTAACGTACCATCAGGAGAAGGCTTTATAACAAATAGTATATTTTGCAACATATAGCTTAAGCTACAAGGGTCTCTCGTGTATTTAGATTTGACAGTATTGCCCATGCTTGAGTTTGATTTAATTTTTGGAAGGAATTGGTTAACTAATTATGGAGTAGTTTAGATTTTAAGCAAAGAACCATAAAAGTTAAACCACCTAGAGGAAACCCATTTTTGTTCCAAGCTAATAGACTCGATAGAACCCCTAAGCTGATGTCAGCTCTAAAAGCCCAGAGCTATCTAAGGAAGGGATATAAAGGTTTTTTGGTTAGTGCATTATCAGCTGTAGAAGATAAGAAACCTAAGTTTTTATATGTTGAAGTAGTAAATGAATTTCCAGACATGTTCCCAGAAGACAGATCTGTTCTTCCACCAGATCGAGAGCTGAAATTTGTGATTGATTTAGTACCTGGTGCGACTCCTATATCTAAGCCGTCGTATAGACTTGCACCTATAGAGATGAAAGAGTTAAAGGATAAAATTCAAGATCTAATAGACAAAAGGCTTCATTCGTCCTAGTACTTCACCATGGGGAGCCCCCATGCTGTTCGTCAAGAAGAAGGACGGGAGCATTATTGAAACGAACCAGACTCTAGAATTTTTTTTTGTAACAATAAAGTGGGGAATAAACAATCTAAAAAAGTATGGCTCGTCCCTTCAAAACGTTTTCTCAGCATTAATTTAAAACATAAAATTAAATAACTAAAAACATTAAATCATCTGTACGGCTTAAAATCGGAATAAGTAAAGTTGCGGAACTGAACATGTCTCATAAAATAATATAAAGACAACTGAGTGGTCACCGGGTAGCAGCTGCAGCGGGCGCTCATATATCCTCACCGCCAGTAGGAATGAAATCATCTGCAGGCTCACCTACACCATTTAAACCTAGTCAGCCTATAGTCCAGCATGCACAATCTGATAATAACAAGTACGTATAATAAAACCTCATGCAAGAACATACGTATCGTAAAATAACTTTAAAACATGCATGCATGGATGATCGTAAAACATGGTTCATAAATCAGTCTTAACATTACATAATCGTATATCATAACATAATAAGGCATGACACAGCGTACATAAAAACGTGTGAGTCGTATCCATGAAGTGTGAGCCATAACATAAATGATTAATCAATCATAAGAAACCAATGTACGAGGCGATGCGGTTCATCCGACCTTACCACGGGATCCTCACGTCTCTATGCTGTCACTTCACCATGCCGTGAACACATGCATCCATAAGTTCGTAATAAAATTAACAAAGGTTCATCGGGCCCGGTTTCCCGATTCCGCTCATCGTAAAACAGCGTACATAAAAACGTGTGAGTCGTATCCATGAAGTGTGAGCCATAACATAAATGATTAATCAATCATAAGAAACCAATGTACGAGGCGATGCGGTTCATCCGACCTTACCACGGGATCCTCACGTCTCTATGCTGTCACTTCACCATGCCGTGAACACATGCATCCATAAGTTCGTAATAAAATTAACAAAGGTTCATCGGGCCCGGTTTCCCGATTCCGCTCATCGTAAAATTGCCACAAATCACTTCAATCCCTCAAAAATATTTTCTTTTCTTTTATGCCTTAACATTTTATAAAACTTTCATGATGCGTGCATTTCGTAAAAACATGCAATTTAAAAGGCTTAGCCCGTCAATATATATATTTAATTCTTTCATTTAAATATTATCATATTTGTATACACAAAATACTACATATATAATTAAATATATATTCACGGGCTTCTACATTTTCTCCTCCGGTCAAGGACTGGTTCAAGGTGTCTGGCCCACTAATTCTAAGCCCAAAAGCCTTGACTTGACCTTAAAATGAGACTAACCCTAAGTATTACTTGACCCATTAAAGTTTAAAATTAGACTTTAAAATTTATAAAATACTCAGTCCTTTACTTTAAATCAACTATTAAAATTTGAAAAAACTCTCATAAATTAAATAAATTCTAAAAATGATGGAAAACATCTTAAAATATCAAATAAAGTCGTCCAAGAACTTAGGCAGCCCCTAAAACTCGAAATCTCAATTTTCACAAAAATGACCCAACGAGACTCACTTCGAGCGACAAAACGGTACAAATCATTAAAAAATAAAATTCTTAATTGAATCACTCCTTTTTTCAACTCACATCACCCTAAATCAATACAATAGTCACTGGAACAATCGAGACTCAAAAAAGATTCAATCCATGACCAACTAGACGCTCGTAATGACATTGCTTGCGCGCAGACTGCAACCAGGACACGTGCTAACCATAAAACTCATAACTAATTCGTTCCTCGACCAAATCACTCCCCATTTGGACCTGCATGACCCTAACCCAATGATCTATCTTGAGAAATTAACTTTGACCACACAGACCACAAAGAGCGACTTATCCGACCCCAACAACTCTATTGTCGCGCACAGACGACAAGCCAGGATACATGCTGATCATAAAATTCATAACTAATTAATTTATTGACCAAATCACTCCTTGTTTGGATCCACATGACCCTAACTCGATGGAATAACTACTGGTACCACCCCTCAACCGAACCCCAGCCGTATGAACCGCCCATGACCGAATTTTCACAAGAAACAATTCAAATGAGGGTTAAAAATCGTGATGCATGCATGAATCGTAAACAATAAACGTAGATCTAATAAATTCACATACAAATCATGAAATTATTATTTAAAAACAGTGTAATGTGATTTAAATGGTGAGAAAAATGGAGAATAGAACATACCCCTCTCATGGATTTAATTAGGAAATAAAAGAGCTTTTTACTTTATTAACCCCCACTAATTAAAAATATTAGTTAAAACTCTAAGCATAAACTTTAAAACTCCAAATTTTCGTAACATAAGACCCCTCAATTTTTAAATGTAATAAAGTTCATTAAAATAGCCCTTATAGGCGAAAAACGGTTTCCCCTCGACAATTAAACATAAAACCCATATTTTTCCGAAATTGCTGCTTAATATAATAAATTTTGGCTCTTAAAATATGAGAGCTTAAACATTTCAAATACTTTTCATCTCGGTCGTCCCTTGTCTCGTCCACGCGTTCGGAACTCAATCATGCTAAAAACATGTCATGAATATCATGAAACATTAAAATAATAATTTAACCACATAAAATGACATATAATTATCTAAAAATAATTTTCTCCCTAGTCATGCACTCATTCTCACGTAATTAGGATTTCTGGGCGTTACAACTCTCCCCCCCTTATAGAAATTTTGTCCCCAAAATTAGGTTACGTACCGAAAAGCTCTGGATTGTGCGTCCGCATATCGGCCTTAGTCTCTCAGGTAGCCTCATCCTCTGAGTGATTCTGCCACCGGACCTTGACCATCGAAATACTCCGTGCTCTAAGTCTGCGCTCCTCTCGAGCCAAAAGATAAATCTGGTGCTAACTGGAGCGGCTCGAAGTCCAACACATGCGATGGATTCGGGATGTACTTCTGCAGCATCGAAATATGAAATACGTTATGCACCACTGGCAGACTGGGTGGTAGTGCTACCTGATACGCCAACATACCAACCCTCTTGGAGCGGCTCGAAGTCCAACACATGCGATGGATTCGGGATGTACTTCTGCAGCATCGAAATATGAAATACGTTATGCACCACTGGCAGACTGGGTGGTAGTGCTACCTGATACGCCAACATACCAACCCTCTCCAAAATCTCAAACGGTCCAATAAATCTCGCGCTGAGCTTGCCCCTCAAGCCAAAGCGCATCACGCCCTTCATGGGTGATATCCACACGAATACGTGATCTCCTACAGACAACTCCAGGTCTCGTCGTCTGCGATAAGCATAACTCTTCTGACGACTCTGTGCTGTCCTCATCTGATCTCATATCTGGGTCACTATGTCTGCTGTCTACTGCATTAGCTCTCGCCCTGTCAAAACTCTCTCTCCAACCTCGTCCCAGTGCACGGGAGACCGGTATCTTCTTCCTTACACAGCCTCATATGGATCCATCCCAATCGACGCCTGAAAGCTGTTATTGTACGTGAACTCTACCAAAGGCAATCTAGAATCCCACGTACCCTGGAAATCTATCACACAAGTTCTCAGCAAATCCTCCAGAATCTGAATGACGCTCTCCGACTAGCCATCTGTGTGAGGGTGAAAAGCTGTACTGAACGACAACCTAGTCCCCAACCCTGTGTGCAAGCTCCTCCAGAATGCAGATGTAAACCTGGTGTCCCGATCTAAGATAATAAAGACTGGTATGCCATGCAGTCTAACAATGTCTCTAATGTATAGCTCCGCATACTGCGTCAGGGTGAAAGTGGTCTTCACCGGTAAGAAATGTGCGGACTTGGTGAGTCTGTCCACAATCACCCATATCGTTGTATAACCTCTGGGACTCCCAGGTAACCCAACCACAAAGTCAATCGTAATGTTCTCCCATTTCCACTCAGGAATAGGGAGTGGCTGTAGCAACCCTGCCGACCACTGATGCTCTGCCTTGACCTGACAGGTCAAGCACTCGGATACGAATCACCCAATGTCCTTCCTCATTCCCGGCCACCAATACAGAGTCTGTAAATCTCTATACATCTTCGTACTCCCTTGGCGGATGGAGTACGTCGATGCATGAGCCTCTGATAAAATCTCAGCTCTCAGCTGCCCAATACTCGGCACCCACATACGACCTCTGAAACGTTTGATCCCATCCTCAACCGTATACAGACCTCGGCCTCTGGCCTCATCCCTCTGTCTCCACTACTGTAATTGCTCGTCAGTGGCCTGCCCGTCTCTAATCCGATCTCGAAGAGTTGTCTGAACTGTGAGCGCTAAACTTGGCGCACAGCCACCCGAATAGAACTCCAGTCCAAATCTCTGAATCTCATCCTGTAGTGGTCGCTCGACTGATAAGCATGCCACCACTGAATTCTTCCGGCTCAAAGCGTCTGCCACTATATTAGCTTTACCTGGATGGTATCTAATGTCACAATCATAATCCTTCACCAACTGCAACCATCTGCGCTGCCTCATGTTCAACTCCTTCTGTGTGAAGAAGTACTTGAGGCTCTTATGGTCGGTGAAAATCTAACTCTTCTCACTGTACAAGTAGTGTCTCAAAATCTTCTGCTCGAACACTACTGCTGCAAACTCCAGATAATGTGTCGGATAGTTCTGCTCATTACTCTTCAACTATCTCGACGCATAAGCAATAAACTTGCCACCCTGCATCAGAACTGCACCTAAACCTCTCAGGCAAGCATCTGCATACACCACAAACTCTTCATGATCCACTGACATCGCTAAAACTAGCGCTGAAGTGAGAGCCTCCTTCAACTGATCGAAGCTCCTCTGACACTTGGGACTCCACACATATTTCGCAGTCTTCTTGGTCAGGGCTGTCAAGGTGATGGTCCCAGAAATAGTATCACTAAGCAAATAGGAGTTCAGAAGGGGGGGGTTTGAATGAACTCCTTCGATTTTTCTATTTCAAAATTATTTTAAAATGTTTGGATCTCAGTTTTATGCTACTGAAGTCCGAGTTACGAGACTTAAGAATGTCTCAGTTATATTCAAACATCTCGACCAACAGTATATGTGCGGAAAAAGGCCGATCGATTTGTGAACAGTAAATAAACACAAGTAATATAATCGAGCGTAATGTAAAAGATAGAGATCAGAGTTTGTTTCTGGAAGTTTGTTTACAAGACAGTTCGTTACAGACTCTATCAAATATATCAATGAGAACACGTATTTAGAGACTGTAAATATCTTCTGGTTTCAACAAAATATAACCAGAAGATTGACTCGAAGGTATTTCAAATGAAGATTAAACGATAAGTTCTTCGAGTCTTTGAGCTTTTGAAGATATCAACGAAGTGTAAGCTCTGTATGGATTTTGGCAGCGTGACAGCAATAGATAATTAGCGAAGTGTGTCTTCTTCAACACTGCTGCTGATATTTATAGGCTTCGACTGCAACGATCATATTAATTCTCCAAAGGAAAATGAATCCCGTTTGAATTATTGCCAAAATCGTACACCGTAATTCCTGCTCCACTACAAGGTAAATTGCTCATCCACAGAGCCAATTTGTCTTCTTTCCATTTTTGTGAAGGCATGGAGAAACGGCCTCTGTACACTGTACTATTTACCCAAAATAGTACCTAACTTGTCTCTTTCATTCCAGGCAACTGTACGATCCAACAAATATTTTCCTTATGAGTAAACGATCGTATTTGAATCACTTTGAGCTTGCGCCTGAAATTACTTTGATAACCAGCACTTACATCCATCGTCATTGTCAAGAACTTCGACTGGGAAAAACGCTTGGAAGAATTCACCTGCTGATATGCATATGCGTTTTTCCATCTGCTGATTCCTTTTAAGCGATAAAACGATGTCGTGTCAACTTATTTAAGTGACGCCGTTTTATTATCTTTGTAAAGCATCTGCTGGTTGAAGTCACTGTAGCTGTCTGCTGATATGCTTTAAACAAAGCATCTGCTGATATGTCTAAGGAACGCTTCTGCTGAATCAATTAAAATGCTGTCGTTCCAACTTAACCAAACGCTGTCGTTTTGCAATCTTCAACAAATATACTTAACCAACTGCTGAACTCTTCAAGAAAGTATCTGTTGATTACTTCATCTGCTGATGCGAAACTGTGCACTCCAACGACGTCGTTCTAACTTATCAAAACGCTGTCGTTTAGTACTTCTTAGCAAAACACGCTGAAACTCAAAACGGTACCTGCTGATCGAGACAACAACATCTGCTGATTGCTCTTGATGAATCTATCTACTGAACTACCACTGTAGATAGATAAAACGATCTCCTGTAGAATGCGACAACTGATTGTCCAATATCATCTTATTTTTGTTATAACCAAAACTTATAAATATTGTCCTAACAATTTCCCCCTTTTTGGTGATGACAAAACTTCAGCAGCCGAGACAAAAGATATGCAAAAATAAATTGCACACTATCTGCTGGAAAACAAATTTTATTAACCAACAAAAAATTGTACATAGGATGTGTACAAAGATTATCAGCAGAAAAAGTAAACTAGTCTCTTCTCCTTCTTTTCAACGCTCTTGCTTCCCTTCTTCGTCTTTATCTGTCACGCTCCGCTGCATCTTGTCTCGCAAATAAAGCTCTGTTAGCATCAGCATCCAGCACTGTATGAAAAATGCGTCGCTGAGCCATTTCAACTCTTTGCTCAAAAGTTTGAGTCACAGCACTGCCTTCAATTTGAATATTCGCAGGCTGTTGAAGTCCTCGGCTGCCACTTTCCCCCTTTTTGTCAGCACTGCCCCTATGAATATAATCAACAAGCTCACTTAGCTGGGCATGAATAACATTATGATTTTCCTGTGCTGAACTCTGGAATTCGAGAAGCTGATGGGAAAGGGCTTCCTTGGTGGCCTCAGCATCCTTTTGAATGGCATTTAAGCGAGAGGCCATGATGTCCACTTTGGCATTAACTGCTTCCACTTCATGTCGAACATCCGCTAGTCCTTGAAAAATAGAAGCATTCTGAGCTAGGACAGTTTTGCGAAATTCGTTGAAGCGAATAGTGTGAACATCATCTAGAGTGCGAACTTCTTGGCGTGCTCCCTGAGATAAATTTTTGAATATGTCTGCTTGATCCCTCAGGGAGTCACACACGCTCTGCTCGATTTTGTGCAGCCTGGAAGAAATGTCACTCTGAGATGCAAACATCTGTTCAGAAAGAGC
>KQ991049.1:85443-115236 GCA_001598015.1 Dorcoceras hygrometricum | reverse complement strand
GACTTGCTAGTGCTGGGTGAGCACTGTTCAACGGTTGTAGCAGCAAGAGCTTTTGTCGGTTGGGGTGTTGAAGGCGCTTCTGATCTGGTTTCGAGCTCAAACTCATAGGCCTTTAGATTTGCAAATAAATCATGGAGCTCCATTTTGTTGAGGTCCTTCGATTCCCTCATAGCCATGGTTTTCACGTCCCACTCTCTGGGTAGAGCTCTCATCACTTTTAGCACCAACTCCCTGTTACTGTATTCTTTTCCCAAGCTGTTCAACTCGATGATAATAGCACTGAAGCGCTCGTCAAATTCAGTCATTGTTTCGCCGTCTTTCATCTTGATTGCTTCATACATCTGCTGAGCCACTGTCAGCTTGTTCTCTTTTGTTTCATCGCTTCCCTCGCAGATTTTCCCAGATTTCTTTCACTGTGGCACAGGTCTTGATTTTGCTGAACATATTTTTGTCTTTGTCCAGCGTTTTGTATAGAATGTCCCTGGCCACATTGTCCAAGTTAGCTTTCTTCTTGTCATCATTGGTGTACTCATGTCTAGCTTTTTCAAGGAACTGAGCCTCGCCATTTGATACAGAGAACGCCAGATTGGGCTTCATTATCTTCAAAGGCCCGTCAGTAATAACATTCCACATCCCATCATCCATAGCAGCAAGATGCGCCTGCATGCGAATCTTCCAGTCATCGTATTCATCTCTGGAGAACAAAGGAATCTTGTTTTGTGAGGTAGACATATTAATATGATGTAAAGCACAAAGATAACTGTTCAATAACTGAGATTTCCTGCTCTGATACCACTTGATGGTCCCAGAAATAGGATCACTAAGCAAATAGGAGTTCAGAAGGGGAGGGTTGAATGAACTCCTTCGATTTTTCTATTTCAAAATTCTTTTAAAATGTTTGGATCTCGGTTTTATGCAAACTTCTGAGCCAACAAAATATGTGCGGAATAAGGCTGATTGGTTTGTGAACAATGAACAATGCGCAACAGTAAATAAATGCTGTATGTAAAAGATTGAGTCAAGAGTTTGTTTCTGGAAGTTCGGATATCAATATCCTACGTCTCCCCTTCTTCCTCCTCGGAAGGTAGCACTAAAAGACTTTGATGTGAGTAGCCTTTCTACAAACACCCGATCCCATAACCCGCAGCTACGAGAACTCCTAGCGCTTTACAATACTTCACGCAGACTTCGCTGCTGGTTTTTACAATGCTTTGAAAGTTTTTTGAACTTCTTTACAAGACAGTTCGTTACAGACTCTATCAAATATATCAATGAGAACACGTATTTAGAGACTGTAAATATCTTCTGGTTTCAACAAAATATAACCAGAATATTGACTCGAAGGTATTTCAAATGAAGATTAAACGATAAGTTCTTCGAGTCTTTGAGCTTTTGAAGATATCAACGAAGTGTAAGCTCTGTATGGATTTTGGCAGCGTGACAGCAATAGATAATTAGCGAAGTGTGTCTTCTTCAACACTGCTGCTGATATTTATAGGCTTCGACTGCAACGGTCATATTAATTCTCCAAAGGAAAATGAATCCCGTTTGAATTACTGCCAAAATCGTACACCGTAATTCCTGCTCCACTACAAGGTAAATTGCTCATCCACAGAGCCAATTTGTCTTCTTTCCATTTTTGTGCAAGCATGGAGAAACGGCCTCTGTACACTGTACTATTTACCCAAAATAGTACCTAACTTGTCTCCTTCATTCCAGGCAACTGTACGATCCAACAAATCTTTTCCTTATGAGTAAACGATCGTATTTGAATAACTTTGAGCTTGCGCCTGAAATTACTTTGATAACCAGCACTTACATCCATCGTCGTTGTCAAGAACTTCGACTGGGAAAAACGCTTGGAAGAATTCACCTGCTGATATGCATATGCGTTTTTCCATCTGCTGATTCCTTTTAAGCGATAAAACGATGTCGTGTCAACTTATTTAAGTGACGCCGTTTTATTATATTTTTAAAGCATCTGCTGGTTGAAGTCACTGTAGCTGTCTGCTGATATGCTTTAAACAAAGCATCTGCTGATATGTCAAAGGAACGCTTCTGCTGAATCAATTAAAACGCTGTCGTTCCAACTTAACCAAACGCTGTCATTTCGCAATCTTCAACAAATATACTTAACCAACTGCTGAACTCTTCAAGAAAGTATCTGCTGATTACTTCATCTGCTGATGCGAAACTGTGCACTCCAAAGACGTCGTTCTAACTTATCAAAACGCTGTCGTTTAGTACTTCCAGCAAAACACGCTGAAACTCAAAACGGTACCTGCTGATCGAGACAACAACATCTGCTGATTGCTCTTGATGAATCTATCTGCTGAACTACCACTGTAGATAGATAAAACGATCTCCTGTAGAATGAGACAACTGATTGTCCAATATCATTTTGTCTTATTTTTGTTATCACCAAAACTTATAAATATTGTCCTAACACAAGGGCACTGAAATTGAAGAGAAGCCCTTGATGAATTTGCGGTAATATCCTGCTAAACCCAAGAAACTGAAAATATCTGTTGCATTCTTTGGAATCCCCCAGTTCTGAGCTGCCTCCACCTTCGATGGGTCGACTGAAATCCCATCTCTAGAAGATATTTCCCAAAAACGCCACCTGCTCAAGCCAATACCCGCACTTTCTGAACTTGACATACAATCTGTGCTCTCTCAAAGTCTGCAGTGTGGTCTGCAAATGCTATCTGTGCTCCTCTAAGCTCCTCGAATAGACCAAGATGTCGTCGATGAATACTATGATGAACTGGTCTAAGTACTGTCTGAAGACCCGGTTCATCAAATCCATGAAGATCGCTGGGGCATTCGTTAGCCCATACGGCATCACCAAAAATTGTAGTGGCCGTAACGTGTCCGAAATTCAGTCCTGGACACATCCTCATCTCGGACTCGCTACTGATGGTACCCTGATCTCAGATCAATCTTGGAGAAAACCGAGGCTCCCTGCAATTGATCAAACAAATCCTCAATCCTCGGGATTGGGTATTTGTTCTTCACTGTAACTCGTTTCAACTCCCTGTAGTCGATGCATAACCTCATACTGCCATCCTTCTTCTTAACAAACAGTATTGGTGCGCCCCATGGAGAAAAGCTAGGGAGAATAAATCCCTTGTCAAGCAACTCCTGAATCTGTTCTTTCAGCTTTTTCATCTCTATAGGAGCCAATCGGTTTGGTGCCCTAGAGATAGGCATTGTACCTGGAATCAGCTCAATATAAAACTCCACCTCTCTCTCCGGTGGAACTCCCACAACGTCATCAGGGAAAACATTTGCAAAGTCCCTGACTACCTCCACATCAGACAGTGAAGGGCCTGTTGTACTTCCTGAAGTGGTAACACTGGCCAAGAACGCCTGACATCTAAGCTCAACTAACTTTCTGGCCTGTAGAAAAGATATAAACCTGGGCTTCCGTGGTCTCCTCGCTGCCTCGAATAGGAAAGTCTCCTCCCCTAACGGCCAGATCGTCACTGACCTCCGCTGGATGTCAATAACTGCTCCAAACTCCATCAACCAGTCCATACCTAGGATGAGATCGAATCCTGACATCGGCAATACGATCAAATCTGCTCTCTGCATGATCCTAAAACATCATCACCAAACCCTGAACTACGCTGGCAGTCGTTATCTCCTCTCCTGACGGATCATCACTGCGAGATCCACACCCAAGCTCTTCGGAGTAATGCTCATCCTCTGAACGAACGCACTCGAGATGAATGAGTGATTCGCCCTCAAATCTAGCAAGTCAAGGGTAGTGACACCTAGAACACGGATCTCGCCTGAAATCGAAACGTCAAACACGCACGCGTTTACAATCAATCTAGATTCCAGTATGCAGTTTAGATGCCCAAAACATTTCTAGGTTCGCTAGTCCTACACGTCTAAGTTCCCAAGGCAAGTCCTAGAAGATCTAATAGTTCTACTTAAATTCAACCCAGCAAATTTCTTGGGTCCCTACTTGCGGAACCGCTCAGCCACATCCTCCTCATGAGACTTCCTAGAACGCTCCGAATGCCTCTCAAGCATCCTTGTACTCCCAGTTATCATGTCCACGCTAGCCCTCTCATATGGCGTCAACTGCGGAGATGGAGGAGGAGGTGCATCAACATCCTGCTGTTCCCTAGCACGACTGGGAGGCATACTGGTACGCAAAACCCTTCACGTAAATCTAAGTGCATGACTAGGCGTCTAACTCTTAAACTCCTAAAGCAAGACTAATGCAGAAATAGAACATGCATCATGCGAAAATAAACATGAATCGTAAAACTCTAAACTTACACACTGACAGTGCGACTTCCGAGCTTCACGCAGCAGGCTAGTATCCCACCAGAACCACCGCTCTGAGACCAACTGTAACGCCCCAGATTTAACGACTGCCTCCACTGTACCAACACTGGCCTTTCCAGCATGTTTTTGTCCTCACTCGCACGCACCCTGAGAAACTTCCTAGGGGGTTACCCATCCCAAAATTGTTCCAAGTCAAGCATGCTTAACTTTGGAGTTCTTAAGTAATGAGCTCCCGAAAGAAGATGCACTGTGAGTAGTACCAATTAAATCTGATAAGTATTCCTCAATTAACCTCAATTACATCTATAACTTTTCAGTCTCGAAATCCCTCCCATTTCGGTGTGGGATCGGTTCATTCATGTACCTCTTCACCTCTAAAAGCCTGCCAGGAGCCGCTCATTGTCCATGCAACCTCTTGGCACCGGTGATCACTCCCTGCTTGTAACGCCCAGAAATCCTAATTACGTGAGAATGAGTGCATGATTAGGGGAAATGATTTTTAGAAAATTATATGTCATTTTATGTGGTTATATGATAGTTTTAATGTTTCATGATATTCATGATATGTTTTTAGCATGATTGAGTTCCGGACGCGTGGACGAGACTAGGGATGACCGAGATGAAAATTATTTGAAATGTTTAAGCTCTCACATTTTAAGAGCCAAAATTTATTATTTTAAGCAGCAATTTTCGAAAAATATGGGTTTTATGTATAATTGTCGAGGAGAACCCGTTTTTCGCCTATACGGGCTGTTTAATGAACTTTCTAAAATTTTTTAAAAATTTAGGGGTCTTGTGTTACGAAAATTTGGAGTTTTAAAGTTTAAGTTTAGAGTGTTAATTAATATTTTTAATTATTGGGGGTTAATAAAGTAAAAAGCTCTTTTATTTCCTACTTAAATCCATGAAAGGGGTCTTTTTGGCACAATTTATTTTCCTCTCCACCCTAATTTCGAAAAACCTCACCCCACACTCCCTCAAGCCGCCACTCCCTCCCCTAGGCTTGAGTTCCATCATTATTTGTGGTGATTTCAAGGCGTTTTGTCTTATCTCTTGTCCTCCGCTCCGGTAATGTGTAGTTCTTACATATTCTTCAATCAAGACATGTTCTATTCTTCCTTTGTCTCACAATTTAAATCATATTACACTATTTTTAAATAATTAATGCATTATTTGTATGTGAATTTATTATATCTATGTTTATTGTTTACGATTCATGCATGCATCACGACTTTTAACCCACATTTGAATTGTTTCTTGTGAAGCTTCAGTCATGGGAGGTTCATAGGGATGGGTTTCGGTCCAAGGTTGGTAGGAATAGTTATTCCATCGAGTTAGGGTCACGTGGGTCCAAATGGGGAGTGATTTGGTCAAGAAATGAATTAGTTATGAAGTTTAAGATCAGCATGTGTCCTGGCTTGTTGTCTGTGCATGACAATAGAGTTGTTGGGGTTCGATAAGTTGCTCTATGCTACGATTCATGCATGCATCACGACTTTTAACCCACATTTGAATTGTTTCTTGTGAAGCTTCAGTCATGGGAGGTTCATAGGGATGGGTTTCGGTCCAAGGTTGGTAGGAATAGTTATTCCATCGAGTTAGGGTCACGTGGGTCCAAATGGGGAGTGATTTGGTCAAGAAATGAATTAGTTATGAAGTTTAAGATCAGCATGTGTCCTGGCTTGTTGTCTGTGCATGACAATAGAGTTGTTGGGGTTCGATAAGTTGCTCTATGCGGTCTGTGTGCTCAAGGTTGATTTCAGGAGATAGCTCATTGTGTTAGGGTCATGAAGGTCCAAACAGGGAGTGATTTGGTCTAGGAACGAATTAGTTATGAGTTTTATGGCTAGCACGTGTC
Organism: Dorcoceras hygrometricum; assembly: GCA_001598015.1. NCBI lineage: Eukaryota > Viridiplantae > Streptophyta > Magnoliopsida > Lamiales > Gesneriaceae > Dorcoceras > Dorcoceras hygrometricum. The sequence goes on along the minus strand of KQ991049.1, from coordinate 109,073 downwards.
CTTGTTGCAGTCTACACAAAAGCAGTGTCATTACGAGCATCGGGTTGGTCACGTCTTGAATCGTTTTTTAGTATCATTTGTTCCAGTGACTAGTATATGGAGTTAGGCTTATGTGGGCTAAGCGTTTTAAATTGCATGTTTTTACGAAATGCACGCATTATGAAAGTTTTATAAAATGTTAAGGCATGAAAGAAAAGAAAAATAATTTTGAGGGATTGAAGTGATTTGTGGCAAGTTTATGATGAGCGGAATCGGGATACCGGGCCCAATGAACCTCTGTTCTTGTTATTACGAGCTTATGGATCCATGTGTTCATGGCATGGTGAAGTGGCAGCATAGAGGTGTGAGGGATCCCGAGATAAGGTCGGGTGAACCGCATCACCATGTACGTTGGTTTCTTATTATTGATCAATAATTTATGTTATGGCTCACACTTCATTGATAAGACTCACATGTTTTTATGTACACAATGTCATGCCTTATTATGTTATGATATACGATTATGTAATGTTACGACTGATTTATGAACCATGTTTTACGATCATCCATGCATGCATGTTTTAAAGTTATTTTACGATATGTATGTGCTTGTATGTGGTTTTATTATACGTACTTTGTTATTATCAGATAGAGAATGTTGTGCCTTTAGGCTCACTAGGTTTAAATGGTGCAGGTTAGCCTGCAGATGATTTCATTCCTACTGGCGGTGAAGATCTCTGAGCGTCCGCTGCAGCTGCTACCTTGTGACCACTCAGTTGTCTTTATCTTATTTTATGAGACATGTTCAGTTTTCGCAACTTTTACTTATTCGGTTTTACGCCGTACGGATGATTTAATGTTTTTAGTTATTTAATTTATATTTTAAAATAATGTCGAGAAAACGTTTTTAAGGGACGAGCCATACTTTTGTAGATTGTATATTCCGCACTTTATTGTTACCAGATAGAGAATGTTGTGCCTTTAGGCTCACTAGGTTTAAATGGTGCAGGTTAGCCTGCAGATGATTTCATTCCTACTGGCGGTGAAGATCTCTGAGCGTCCGCTGCAGCTGCTACCTTGTGACCACTCAGTTGTCTTTATCTTATTTTATGAGACATGTTCAGTTTTCGCAACTTTTACTTATTCGGTTTTACGCCGTACGGATGATTTAATGTTTTTAGTTATTTAATTTATATTTTAAAATAATGTCGAGAAAACGTTTTTAAGGGACGAGCCATACTTTTGTAGATTGTATATTCCGCACTTTATTGTTACAAAAAAAATTCTAGAGTCTGGTTCGTTTCAGTTGGATCAGATCTGACCTCTCTCAGTACGGTGTGATTCGAGGACGAACCATGCAGAAGCTGGTGAGCATGTGAGGTCCGAGGCTCAGAAGAGGGCGGAGAATGATCGCCGGCGCCAAGAGGTTGCACGGACAATGAGCGGCTCCTGGCAGGCTTCTAGAGGTGAAGGGGCACAGGAATGAACCGATCCCACACTGGAATGAGAGGGATTATGATACTAGGAAGTTATAGATGTAACTGAGGTTAGTTGAGGAATGCTTATCAGATTTAATTTGTACTACTCATACCAACAAGGTGCATCTTCTTTTCGGGAGCTCGTCACTTAATAACTCCGAAGTTAAGCGTGCTTGAATTGAGACAATTTTGGGATGGGTGACCCCCTGGGAAGATTCTCAGGGTTCGTGCGAGTGAGGACAAAAAACACGCTGGAAAGGCTAGTGTTGGTATAGTGGGGGCAGTCGTTAAATCTGGGGTGTTACAATTATGCATCGACTATAGGGAGTTAAATAAGCTAACCATTAAAAATAAGTATCCTCTCCCTTTGATTGAAGATCTATTCGACCAACTTGAAGGTGCAGCTGTATTTTTCAAGATAGATCTCCGATCTGGATACCACCAGCCAAAGATTAAAGAAGCAGACGTCTATAAGACAGCCTTCAGGATGCGTTATGGACACTATGAATTTTTAGTGATGCCCTTTGGTTTAATGAATGCACCTTCAGCATTTATGGATTTAATGAATAGAGTGTTCCAACCTTTCCTATATCATTTTGTAATAGTGTTTATAGATCACTTCTTAATCTACTCTAAGAACAGGGAAGAATTCAAATCATCTTAGAATGTATTGCAAATTTTGAGGACGAAACAACTTTTTGCTAAGTTTAGTAAGTGTCAATTTTTGGCTTGAGAATGTTGAATTTCTTGGTCATATAATTTCTAAGAGCGGTTTAGAAGTAGACCCATCATAAGTAGAAGCAGTTCGAGAGTGACCTGTACCTAAGAGTATTACAGAGATTCGTAGTTTCTTAGGACTTGCGGGTTATTATCGACGTTTTATTAAGTGATTTTAAAAGATAGCTATCCCTATAATGTCACTGAGTAAGATAAACGTTAACTATGTTTGGACCCTAGATGTCAATACAGTTTTGATAAATTAAAGCAAGCATTGATAGAAGCCCCTGTTTTAACAGTGGCATCTGGAACAGATAAATTAAAGCAAACATTGATAGAAGCCCCTGTTTTAACAGTGGCATCTGGAACAGGAAATTACATTATTTTCACGGATTCATCAAAGAAGGGTTTGGGTGCTGTTTTAATGCAAGATAAGAAGGTAATTACATATGATTCTAGAACACTGAATATCCACGAGAAGAACTACACTACTCACGACCTAGAGCTGATAGCAGTGGTATTCGCATTGAATATTTGGAGGCACTACCTTTTTGGAGAGAAATGCGAAATATTTACAGATCACAAGAGCCTCTAATATTCTTCTCCCAGATAGAGCTCAACATGAGACAAAGAAGATGGCTAGAGCTGGTGAAAGACTACAATTGTGTCATTAGTTATCACCCCGATAAACCTAATGTAGTAGTAGATGCGTTAAGTAGAAATTGTGGGATTAGCATAATTTTCAGTTCAAAGACCATTAGCTAAAGAAATTTAGAGGTTTGAACTGGAAGTGATTACACAAGAGTGTGCTGCGAGATTAGCTATGCTTAGCATTCAGTATACATTAAAAGATCGGATTAGAGAAGGGCAATCAAGAGACGATCAACTATTCAAATGGAAGAAAAGATGAAGAGAGGAGTGGAAACCTTTGTACGATAGTAGAGGGAATTGTGAGATACCAAGATAGGTTATGGGCACCCCGAGCTGATAACTTGCGAACTGAGATTATGAATGAAGCCCATAACACTCCTTGTTCAATTCACCCAGGAGGTGTCAGGCCACGTCCGCTAATACAACAATTAATCACAATTATACGGAAGCATCATAAAAATATGGGCTAAAAATTTTCTAATAAGGGCCTGATCCAAGATCATTTCAAAATACATCATACTTAAAATAGAGTTAAACTCAAAACTCAAACAACAACAACACACACGATCCCCAATATACAAAGGCGCAGAACATCCCCTGGCTCAATATAATTGTAACTATACTGGGACTACAATCAGAAAGGAGATCGACCAGCTGAAGCTCCACTATGTCCAGCTTGGTTACCTGAAGAACCTGCTGAGGCCAACACAAACCAAGGCAGCCCAAGACAGGGAAAATAAACGAGGTCAAACCTCAGTACGAAGAGCACAATAAAAGCATAAATCATATCAGACAATGCAATATATCTATCGTGCAATGCATGAAAGGGGTACCAAAAATCATCGGTAGGCAAATAGAATAGCACAACGACTCAGCTGTACAATCTCATCAATCATCATCATCTTGAGATCTTCAGGTACGACTACTCAGCCGACCATCACAAGGCAGTGTGGTATTCAGGCGCAACGACTCAGCTGGCCACCTCAACAAAACAACGTTGGACCTTTCAGGCACGACGACTCAGCCGGCCGATCTCAACGTGTAAAGGGATTCAGCTTTCAATAGAATCAGGCTCAATATGCATGCGTGAATGCACAGCAGACTCATGCTTACTCAATGCATACATCACATGCACAAACAACAATGAACACAGAAGCAGATAATTCAGCAGTTAACAAACAATTGAAATATTCCCAAAGCTGATATCGAAAACTGCTTAATACATAGCTCAATTCGTACCTCAAACCTCAACAGATCTTACACAACAGAAGGGCGCAGCAACCAAATCAAGTTCACTGCCCAAGCAGCTCCACGGCCGCTCAGCAGAAGCTACTGCAAGCTCAATCTGTCAAAGTATCTAGCAATTCAGCTCAAATTTGAGCTCAACAGCTTAAATTCTAAAGTCCAGTAGCTTAACTCGGCTACCTAGCTCCTACAGAGCACTACTCAGCTCTCATACGAAGCTTAAAAAGGGAAAGAATCGCTTACCCAAAGTTGTCGAATAATAGAAGAACTACTGGTCCACAATCGCGAAGACTCTCGAGTACTGTAACTGCTTCGCGCTCCTCAATTCCGGTGACTCCAGTCTCCAAGCTGGTACCAATCGAAAGACCTAAAGAAGACGAGCTCAGCGCTACCAATCTTGCTCCGAACGGCGGCGAAAAACGATGGCGATCGACGGAAATAGGGTTCGAATGAACAGTAGCAATCTAGGGTTATCGGGGAACAAGAAAGGAAATCTAAGATTTGAAATGCTCTAAGTGTCGATCAGCACTTGCATTTAAATCCCCAGTCAAAAATACAACAGAAGTCATCATCGACTAATTCAGATGTCTCACCAACTCAGATCTTGGTACAAAACAGCTTTCATTCTATGGCATAAGTCTCTCGCAACTGGCCTCAGCTGTCTCGAATCAGACTTTGCTACTCTTTACTAACGCAACACCAAAATGACGTCGCCCTAACTTATCCAAACGACGTAGCAGAGCCCTACTGCTGAAACAGATCTCTCGCTAGCAACATCTGAACGCGCTAACTATCAGCGGTCAACTCAGCTGTTCACTAACACACGATAACTTCTTGCACCCAGGCGCTAATGCTAACAGCTGCCTCTTGCTACACTCTCACTGCTGAGTTGAATAGCGTTGACATCTGGTCACGCTACTGCTGAATACACAATACGACGTCGCATTAACTCCAACAACGCCACATCTGACCAGCGCTCAAAACGACAGCGCTTTGCTCCCTGCTTGCAACAACTCACGCAAACACACAAGGGTACATCTGAGCATCCAGATTTCGCTAAAAACTGAAATTCTAAAAATCATTAAATCCTCAAATCTGAAAACCCGATACTCAGAAACTCAATTAGCTACTTCCAAACCTAATCTAATTAGCCAAAAATCGTACTTAGAAAATTCTAGTCCTCACATTCTCCCCATCTTAAGAGATTTCGTCCTCGAAATCAGAGGCAAACACAGGGCATAAATCAACAAAACACTAGAACTCACCAGCACAACTCCACTGTCAAAGCTCAAAAATATGGGGCCACTCCTGTCTCATCTTCTCTTCAAATTCCCAGGTTGCTTCCTCACGACCATGCTTGCTCCATTGGAACATCACCAACGGAATAACCTTATTCCTCAGCTGCTTCTCCTTCCTATCCAGAATCTGCACTGGATATTCAACATAGCTCAAGGTAGAATCCAGCTCTACTTCATCAGTCCTCAACACATGGGACGGATCTGGCTCATATTTCCTCAACATTGACACATGAAACATATCATGCATCGATGCTAATTCAACAGGCAGCCTTAATCTATAAGCCAACTGTCCAATCCTCTCAATAATCTCAAAAGGAGCAACGAATATAGGAGCCAATTTATCCTTCAGTCGGAATCTCATCACACTCTTGAAAGGAGAAACTTTGAGAAACACTCTATCACCAACTTCGAATTCTAGAGGTTGGCGTCTCTTATTATCATAGCTAGCATGTCGATCTTGAGAAGCTTTCATCCTACCCCTAATCAACTCAACCTGATCTTTCATATGATGCACAAACTCAGGAGTAGACAACTGCTTCTCACCAATCTCTTTCCAGCAGATCGGTGATCTACACTTACAACCATACAACACTTCAAAGGGGGCCATTCCAATAGTCACTTGGTAGCTATTGTTATAAGAAAACTCCACTAAGGACAAGGAATTCATACAGCCACCACTGAAATCCAAAACAACTGCTTGTAGCATATCTTCTAAAATCTGGATGGTCCTCTCAGATTGACTATCTGTCTGTGGGTGATAGGCTGTACTCATAGCCAATCTCGAACCCATCGCTGTCTGCAAGCTCTTCCAGAATCGGGAAGTAAACCTTGGATCTCTATCAGACACTATCGAAACCGGCACTCCATGCAATCTCACCACATGGTCAATGTACAGTCGCGCCATCTTCTTCATCGAATACTTCACATCACAGGGAATGAAATGGGCTGACTTCGAAAGTCGATCAATCACAACCCAAATCGCATCGCATCCCCTACTCGATCGAGGCAATTAAGTCACAAAATCCATGGCGATGTGCTCCCAATTCCACTGAGGCACTTCTAAACTCTGTAGCAATCCACCAGGTCTCGTCCTCTCGGCCTTGACCTGTTGACAATTCAAACAACGAGCTACAAATCTAGAGATGTCATTCCTCATGCCTTCCCACCAATAGTGAGACTTCAATGCATGATACATCTTTCCCTCGCCCGGATGCACACTGTATTGACTACAATGAGCTTCATTCAAGATGGCTTCCTTCAAATCAATCAAATTCGGAATCACCAATCTATCTCGAAATCTCAAGAATCCATGAGAAGCAAAAGAAAAATCCTCAGACTGACCATTCTGAGCCTTAATCTTCAACTCATGCACATACGGATCAGTCCTCTGCGCTGCTCTAATGTCTGCTACAATATGTGGCTCAACTTGAAAAGAAGAAATAACGAAATACTGATCAATTGGCTGAAAACACCACCCAGAAGTCCCCAAATCCTCATGGACTTTGGATATTCTCATCGACGTCAACATCACCGGTTGGGCCTTCCTACTCAAAGCATCGGCTACCAAATTCATCCCCCCAGGCTGATATTGAATCTCACACTCAAAATCCTTCAGCAACTCCATCCAGCGGCGCTGCCTCATATTCAAATCTGACTGCGTGAATATATATTTCAAACTCTTGTGGTCGGTGTACACCACAAATTGTTCGCCATACCAATAGTGACGCCAAATCTTCAAGCCAAACACTATCGCAGCCAACTCAAGATCATGAACGGGGTATCTCGTCTCATGGGGCTTCAACTGTCGAGACGCATATGCAATCACATACCCGTTCTGCATCAGCACGCATCCTAAACCACTCAGAGAAGCGTCAGATCGAACCACAAAACCTCCAGAACCCGAAGGCAAGGCTTACACAGGAGCAGTAGTCTACTTCTCCTTAAGCAACTGGAAACTCGACTCGCACGCATCAGTCCAAACAAACTTCCTATCTTTCTGGGTCAATTGAGTCATCGGCCTAGCTATCGAAGAGAACTTCTCAATGAAACGTCTATAATAGCCAGCCAAACCCAAGAAACTACGGATCTCAGAAACATTCCTAGGTCGCTCCCAGTTAAGAACTGCTTCGACCTTACTCGGATCCACAGAAATTCCTTGTGCTGAAATTACATGACCCAAGAAGACAACTCTATCCAGCCAGAATTAACACTTGCTGAACTTCGCATACAGCTGTGAGTCTCTCAGTTTCTGCAAAACCAATCTCAAATGCTCTTTATGCTCTCTGTAGTTCTTCGAGTACACCAAGATTTCATCTATGAAGACAATCACAAAATTATTGATATACTCACTGAAGACGCGATTCATCAAATCCGTGAAGATAGCAGGAGCATTCGTCAATCCAAAAGGCATCACCAAAAACTCATAATGCCCATATCTCGTCCTGAAAGCCGTCTTCGCCACATTAACGTCCCTGATCCACAACTGATGATAACCAGACCGCAGATCAATCTTAGAGTATACAGCAGATCCCTGCAATTGGTCAAACAAGTCATCAATCCTTGGCAACTGATACTTGTTCTTAATCGTCGCTTTGTTCAACTGCCGAAAATCCACACACATTCTCATAGATCCATCCTTCTTCTTCACAAAGAGAATCGGAGCTCCCCAGGGCGACATACTCGGTCTAATGAAGCCCTTCTCTAACAGATCACGCAACTGCTCTTTGAGTTCCTTCAACTCAGCTGGCGCCAACCGATACCGAGCTCTAGAAATCGAGGCTGTCCCAGGCACCAACTCTATACTGAAATCAATCTCTCGTTTCGGAGGGAATCCAGGAATCTCATCCGGAAATACGTCAGGAAACTCTCGAGCAATCGGAACATCGCTCAACTCTACTCGCGATACATGGGAAACATCCAAGGCATAGATCATAAACCTTGAATTCTCCAGCGACAACAAACTAAACATCTCCATGGCAGACACAAAAGGAATCTTAGGTCGCGAATCAGCACCATATAAATCCCATTTCTCTCCAAATTCAGGCCTAAATCTCACTACACCATGGAAAAAATCCACTGTCGCTCTATAACTGGACAACACGTCCATTCCCAAAATACAATCAAAATCTCTAATTCCAAAAAAAATCAAATTGGTCACCAACACATGCTCATCAAACCTAAGAACACAATCCAACACCACCTCACGGGACAACAAACTCACACCAGTAGGAGTAGATACAGAAACAACATCACACAGTGGGGAAGAACTCAACCCACACTCATACACAAACAACTCAGAAATAAAGGAGTGTGATGCTCCAGTATCAAACAAAACTCGTGCAGAAAAATCAAAGATAGCACAAGTACCTGCAATAATCCTCTCAGGCATCTCAGCGGCTTGCTCACTCGTCAAGGCGTTCACCTGAGCCTGCTGTGGTCCCGGAAACTGAGGTCTCGAAGGTCCATCAAACCTAGACGGTTCACGGGGTTGGAAACCTGATCGTTGGGACTGAGCAAAAGGTAACTATCTCTGCTGCGAAGAACCACCAGCAGAACCTTGTTGCGACTGATTCACTGACTGTCCTCCAGCCGGACACACTCGAGCAAAATTTCCAGGCAGCCCACAGTTATGGCAAAGACCCTGAACTCCACGACACTGTGAAGTCATATGACGACCTCCACACTGTCCACAAGTCACTCCTCCTCCGGAGCCACTGCCACCAGAACTCACAGAACCAGAAGAACTCGAGTTAGAACGCTTCTTAAACTGTTTCCCTCAGGGCTTGAACCTCTGACGATTCGACTGTTGCGGCACTTGAGGAGATTGGAAAGAAGGAATCCTTTCAGGTACAGGTTGAAAACTACGTCCAGCTATCGACTGAACCTGATTTTGCACCTCCATCAGACTCTCCTCAATGTCCACTGCTCTATCCACAGTACGTCGCAGGGGAACCATCTAACACCATCCGGAACAACTCGGGCCTCAACCATATCAGAAACTTGTTCCTCTTTGTCCTCTCTTGGTTCGCAACATGGGGAACATACGACAACAGTGAAGAAAACTTCCTGGCATACTCGGCCACCCTCAAGTTCCCTTGCTTCAGATTGTCGAACTCCCTATCAAGGTTGTTGTAGAAAGACTCATGGGTATACTCCTGTCGAAAAGCTTCACAGAAGCTCTCCCACGAAATCACAACTCCATTCTCTCTCATGACACGAGAAGTACCCTTCCACCAGCGTTGCGCATTCTCTCTCAACTGCAACACTGCTAACTTCAGCCTCCACTCTTGCGAGTACTCCACAACGTCAAACAACTTTTCCATGTGCTCAAGCCAACCTTCCGCCAGCAGACCAGCCTCGACACCAGTAAACGTCGGGGGATTCATCCTCTGGAATCTAGCCAACACTAGCTCCATCTCTCAAATATGTCGGGTAACATCATCCACCTCTACCTCAGCCTGCTGACCACGACGACGCAAAGGGGTATTCTGCTGAATGTCCTCATCACTATCCGAGGCCCTAGACTCCTCAGCGGAACGTCTAGCAGTCCTACCTCTACCTCTCCTCGACGGCATCTACCAAAACTCAGAGGTAAGAAATCAAGCAGATAACCAAATCACACAATCACAAAGCCAGTCAAAATCAAAACTCAAACTCTGTGCCTAGACTCAAGTGTGATAAAAAGGAAACGAGCTTATCCCAGTTTAAGCTCTGATACAAAAAATTTCAGGCCACGTGCGCTAATACAACAATTAATCACAATTATGTGGAAGCATCATAAAAATATGGGCTAAAAATTTTCGAATAAGGGCCTGATCCAATATCATTTCAAAATACATCATACTTAAAATAGAGTTAAACTCAAAACTCAAACAACAACAACACACACGATCCCCAATATACAAAGGCGCAGGACATCCCCTGGCTCAATATAATTATAGCTATACTGGACTCAATCAGAAAGGGGATCGACCAGCTGAAGCTCCACTCTGTCCAGCTTGGTTACCTGAAGAAACTGCCGAGGCCAACACAAACCAAGGCAGCCCAAGACAGGGAAAATAAACGAGGTCAAACCTCAGTACGAAGAGCACAATAAAAGCATAAATCATATCAGACAATGCAATATATCTATCGTGCAATGCATGAAAGGGGTACAAAAAATCATCGGTAGGCAAATAGAATAGCACAACGACTCAGCTGTGCAATCTCATCAATCATCATCATCTTGTGATTTTCAGGTACGACGATTTAGCCGACCATCACAAGGCAGTGTGGTATTCAGACGCAACGACTCAGCTGGTCACCACAACAAAACAACGTTGGACCTTTCAGGCACGATGACTCATCCGGTCGATCTCAACGTGTAAAGGGATTCAGCTTTCAATAGAATCAGGCTCAATATGCATGCGTGAATGCACAGCAGACTCATGCTTACTCAATGCATACATCACACGCACAAACAGCAATGGACAAAGAAGCATAATTCAGCAGTTAGCACACAATAGAAATATTCCCAAAGCTGATATCGAAAACTGCTTAATACATAGCTCAATTCGTATCTCAAACCTCAACAGATCTTACACAACAGAAGGGCGCAGCAACCAACTCAAGTTCACTGCCCAAGCAGATCCACGGCCACTCAGCCGAAGCTACTGCAAGCTCAAATCTGTCAAAGTTTCTAGAAATTCAGCTCAAATTTGAACTCAACAACTTAAATTCTAAAGTCCAGTAGCTTAACTCGGCTACCTAGCTCCTACAGAGCACTACTCAGCTCTCATACGAAGCTTAAAAAGGGAAAGAATCGCTTACCCAAAGCTGTCGAATAATAGAAGAACTACTGGTCCACAATCGCGAAGACTCTCGAGTACTGTAATTGCTTCGCGCTCCTCAATTCCGGCGACTCCAGTCTCCAAGCTGGTACCAATCAAAAGCCCTAAAGAAGACGAGCTCAGCGCTACCAATCTTGCTCCGAACGGAGGCGAAAAACGATGGCAATCGACGGAAATAGGGTTCGAATGAACAGTAGCAATCTAGGGTTATCGGGGAAGAAGATAGGAAATCTAAGATTCGAAATGCTCTAAGTGTCGATCAGCACTTGCATTTAAATCCCCAGTCAAAACTACAACAGAAGTCATCATCGACTAATTCAGATGTCTCACCAACTCAGATCTTGGTACAAAACAGCTTTCATTATAAGGCATAAGTCTCTCGCAACTGGCCTCAGCTGTCTCGAATCAGACTTTGCTACTCTCTACTAACGCAACACCAAAACGACGTCGTGCTAACTTATCCAAACGACGTAGCAGATCCCTACTGTTGAAACAGATCTCTCGCTAGCAACATCTGAACGCGCTAACTATCAGCGGTCAACTCAACTGTTGACTAACACACTATAACTTCTTGCACCCGCGTGCTAACGCTAACAGCTGCCTCTCGCTACACTCTCACTGCTGAGTTGAATAGCATTGACATCTGGTCATGGTACTGCTGAATACACAATACGAAGTCGCATTACCTCCAACAACGCCACATCTGACCAGCGCTCAAAACGACAGCGCTTTGCTCCCTGCTTGCAACACTCACGCAAACACACAAGGGCACATCTGAGCATCCAGATTTCGCTAAAAACTGAAATTCTAAAAATCATTAAATCCTCAAATCTGAAAACCCGATACTCAGAAACTCAATTAGCTGCTTCCAAACCAAATATAATTAGCCAAAAATCGTACTTAGCAAATTCTAGTCCTCACAGGAGGCATGAAGATGTATAAGGATTTGCAATAGCTGTATTGGTGGCCAGGAATGGAACATGATATCTCCAAATTCGTTTCTGAATGTCTAACATGCCAACAAGTAAAAGCAAAGCATAAGCGACCAGCAGGGATGTTGAAACCTCTCCCTATACCAGAATGGAAGTGGGATAATATTGTTATGGATTTTATAGTAGGTTTAGCAAGAACAATCCATGGATTAAACTCTATTTGGGTTATAGATGATAGATTAACAAAATCAGCTCACTTTTATAGTGAGACTTCATGGTATTCCAAGTTCAATAGTATCAGATCGGGATCCCAGATTTATGTCTATGTTCTGGAAGAGCTTACAAAGAGCCACGGAGCTAAGTTAACCTTCAGTACAACTTTCCATCCGCAAACTGATGGCCAATCTGAAAGAGCGATACAAACATTGTAGGATTTACTTGGTCCGTGTATTATTGATTTTGCAAAGAGTTGGGATTCCAAGCTACCCTTATTTGAATTAACGTAAAACAATAGTTATTAGGCTCCAATAGAAATGGCTCCATATGAACCTATTTGTAGAAGAAAGTGTATATCACCGATACATTGGGATGATGTAGGTGAAATAACTGATTTAGGACCTGACATAGGAGAACAGACCGCGGAAGCCATCAATAGGATACGTGATCGTATGAGGACGACCTATAGTAGACAAAAGAGCTATGCTGATAGCCATCACCTCGAGCGGAATTTTGAAGTAGGTGATCATATGTTTCTTAAGGTAGCCCCAATGAAGGGTGTAATGAGATTTGGAAGAAAAGATAAACTGAGTTCCAAATTCATCGGTCGTTTTGATTTTATAGAAAGAATAGGACATTACCTTATCATTTAGCATTTCCACCTCAGTTGCCAGCAGTTCACAACGTGTTTCACGTATCAGCTCTCAAGAAGTATATTTCAAATCCTTCGCATATACTAAGGTACGAGCCGATGCAGCTTGCTCTCGATCTGACCTATGAAGAAGAACCAGTGAAGATTCTTCTTAGAGAAACGAGAAGGCTGAGGAATAGAAGTATTTTCATGATCAAGATTTAGTGCACAAATCATTCAGAACAGGAAGAAACCTGGGAATCTGAGGTAGATATGTGTAATCGATACCCAGATCTATTTAAGTAATTAAATTTCGAGGACGAATTTTTTTTAGGGGGTAGAGTTGTTATGCCCGGAAATCCAAAAATCCACAATGAGAAATCTAACATTTAGAAGGGTTTAATTTTGCTATTTCTGTACCCTTATTTTCCTTTATTGAATGCGATTCAACTTTTGTCAGAGCTGAATTCTAGTTTAGTTCAGGAACCCGGTTCATGGGAATTGACCGGACAAATACTATCAAGCACAGTTCAGGCTATTTAAAACCGGTTTGCTCTATGTGGTTTTGCATAAGAAGATGTACTTTCAAAGATATTATAAAATGATAAGCTTATGGTTTTCTTTCATATAAATACACTTATCAATACTCTTCACCATCATGTTCAAACTTCTTCAAAAGGTTTCCATTATTAAGCGCTGGAAAGCTCTCCACCGACCGACCGAAGCTTCAAAATTCTTTACAAAGTAATTTCTGATCGTGCTTGTAAGTTATTTAACTCCGGAAGGATTTCTATTAACTGTGTTCTGTATTTGAGGCAAGTAAACTCTATTTCTTGCTGCAACTTTGAAATCATATTAAGTTTCTTGCATGTTCATGCCAGTTTTTCATGTTTTATGTAAGTAGGTGTTTTCCAGTATGATTATGATCTTCTTTATGTTTAAATATGGTTTGAAAATGTGCAAATTCATGTTTACCAGAAATTTTTATAAGAATTGAGTCGGTTTCTTTCAAATTATTGGGAGGTACTACCTGCAGCTTACGAGTTTATGTTTCTGGATGTTTCCTTAGATAGTTTGTTTTTCTTCATACTAAGGGAATCTTCTAAGTTGTTTGTCTAATTGAGATAAGTTCGTAATTTGTTTAGTTTTTTGAGCTGATCTTAAGTCGTGATCTGACTTATTTCCCGGAGCGGTTTTGAACCCGTGATCTGATTTCACTGTCTAAGCTGAGTTGACATTATTTTACCATCGTAATTTAGTCTGCTCATTTAAATTATGTTGAATTTTCCTAATCTAAGTTGAAAAAATAGCCCATATCTGATTTTCTATTCTGAGTTGGTTTATGCTCGCAATCTGTTTGATACGTTGAGCTGAGCAGATTTTCATCTTAGGTTAACTCTGGACTATTACTGTAAACTCAAATTTAATCCTTCATTCCATTAACTTTGATTCTAGTAAGTTATACCCAATTTCAAGAGATGGTTCAGCAGCTTAGAGCTCTGATATTCGTTATTCGTATTTATAGCTTGAGCTGATTTGAGTTTCTTCTCCGATTGAATTCATATGTACTCCCGTAGCTTTTGAACATTAAAAGAAGTTTATAGAAGAAAACTTTATATGTATAGTGATATATTCAGATCAGAGCAAAGTTTCAGCAAAGGAAAAATTAATGATATATGGAAAGGCGACGAATGAGGAATGACAAAAGTTTCCCTGTCGTATATCATAAAGTTTTAAAGGAAGTTCTTATGATTTATGGCAAAGATAACAGATGGTCAGCGTAGGAAGGATGAGGACGCTTGCTGCCGAACCAGTGTGTCCCTTCACATAGGAAGGGTGAGGTTGTTGGCTGACGACCTTTGTGCCCCTTCAACAGTACAGTTTGGGATTTATTCCCCCGTTCCTGATTTTTAGATGATAGCTTTATCAAGAAACTATGACCCAAGGAGAGCTTCTGTTCCATAACTCATTCAAAAAATAAGAACATGAACACAGGGTTGTTTACAACCATAGTGTTTGAGAAAAGTTTATGTTAAAGCTTACTTCCTTTAAATTTTTTTAAGTATGTTCTGTTTACGCCTGTACTGCATGTATTCGTTATTTCAAGATTTTACTCTAGGCTCACTAGTTTTCTTGAGTGCAGGTGAGGATGTCTAGTCAGAGCAGGTTGGTGCAGGCTGGATCAGATCGAGAGTGTTTATCGTGGATGTTCATTTCCGTGCTGTTTCAGTTCACATTATTTGGTTGTAATGTTAGATTAAGCCTTTGTTTATGATATAGATTAATTCGTATCCATTGTAATTTGAATGAATTTGCACCTTTTGATATACATATATATAATTTTCCGCATATATATATCATCCAATATGTTAGATAGCGCGCGATCTAAAATTTTTACAAGGTTGCAAATCAGTCCAGAACAAGTTGTTGTATTATAATTTGATATAGTAAGTTATACATTATTTGAATTTTAATCTTCCTAGTTTAATTATTTATAATTTTTGGATCGGGCTTCTCATATAGAGCATGCGACATAGTAGCGAAAATTTTGCGGACGCTACAATACTCTTCCCGTTAAAATAATTTCATCATCAAAATTCGATATATAAGTTCAGGTAGCTCTCCCTAATATCCGCCTCCATTTCCCATGTAGCTTCCTCTTCTGAGTGATTCAGCCACTTATCTTTGACCAGTGGGAAGGTCTGATTTGGCAGCTTCCTGACCCGTATGTACAAAATATGTACGACTCTATCCTAGAAAGTTAGCTGTGGTGAGAGCTGCAGCGATTCGAAGTGCAAATTTTGAGAGGGGTTTGGAACGTATTTCCTGAGCATTGAGATATGAAAGACGTTATGTACTGCTGCTAGGCTCGGCAGTAGAGCTACCCGATAAGCCAAGATCCCCACTATGTCTAAAATCTCTAAGGGTCCTATGTATCTGGGTGCTAGCCAATCAAATTGAAACTGGAATCTTTGGGATACCAAAGACCCACGTTCTGAGTGCCCTTAAGATATTCTAAAATAATTTTAACAACAATGAAATGAGACTGTTTCGGATCATCTTGAAATCTAGCACACATACAGACCACAAATATAATGTATGGTATGCTAGCAGTTAGGTACAATAGCAATTCGATCATCCCACAATACAAATTTACCTCAATGGAAGTATCAGCTTCGTCTTTATCAAGATTGATAGAAGAGCTCATAGGAGTAGCTGCAACTGAACATTTTTCCAATCCAAATTTATTTATTAGTTCTTTGGTACTTCGCTTTATTTATGAATATCCCATTCTCAAGTTGTTTGACTTGTAATCCCAAGAAAAATTTTAGTTCGTCTATCATGCTCATCTCAAATTTCTCCTGCATCATTTTAGAAATTTTTCACATAATTTAGGATTAGTTGAGCCAAAAATAATGTCATCAACATATATTTGGACAAGCAGAACATATTCTTGAATAAACTTGAACAAAGTTTTATCTACTGTTCCAATAACAAAATCATGATCAATTAAAATTTGGACAAAGTATCATACCAAGATATTGATACTTGTTTCAGATCGTACAGAGCTTTATCCAGTTTATAAACATAATATTTGGATTGATCTACGAAGTCAAGAGATTGTGCAACATACACTATCTAGATAGCATATCATTCAAGAACACACAGTTTACATCCATTTGAAAAACTTAAAATTTTTGGAATGCGGCATATGCAAGAAATATCGGCCTATGTGCAAAAGTTTCATCAAAATCTATGCCTTCTTCTTGCTTATATCCTTGAGCGAATAATCTGGCGTTGTTTCTAACAACTGTTCCGTTATCATTTAGTTTATTCCTAAAGATCCATTTAGTACCTATTACAGTTTTATCTGTCGGTTTAAGAACTAGTCTCCAAACTTTGTTTCTTTCAAATTGACTAAGTTCTTCCTGTATAACTCCTATCTGGCTTGGGTCATCTAAGGGTTCTTTGATTTTCTTAGGTTCTAAATTTTAAATGAATGCAGATTAAAAAATAATTAATCATCTGGCCTCGCATCCTAAGCGGTGCAGAAGGGTTACGGATGACTAGTTCAGGTGGATGACTTCTATTCCACCGAAAACTAGGTCCAAGGGATCTGCTTTGAGCTTTTGCATCCTTTTGATGGATCTACTCTGAAATCTACAGTTGAATGTTCTTGAAAGTTCTGTGCTTGGTCAGTTTGGATCTCATATGCTGGTTCAGCTTGGATCTCTTCAGCTGGTCTTGTGAGGACAGTAATTAGCCAAGGTAATTAGTGCTATAATCTGAGCAGATTATAGGAACCCTAATTGAGATTAACTGTCCACGAAGATCAGCTTAGGTGTGAGCTGGTCGGGTTTCTCCTTGCCAAGCTGTGTGGTAAGCATAAGATAGGGCTGCTTGTGTGAGCTAGTATATGATACGATAGGACCAGCTTAGAGCTATGCAGCATAGTTAATCTCAACAGCGTGAGATGATGTGTGCTAGCAAGAGGAATTGTTGTGAGATGATAGCTTTAGGTGTTTGGAAGATCAAGCTGTTTAGAGTTGCTGGGTTTCTGTAGCAGCTCAGAGGGCACTGGATGTATAGTTTGTAGAATTCAACTTGGAAGCTTGCTTGGTAGTCGCGAGCTGGATTGACCACTACAAGCTGATTTGAGTGAAGTGTGCTGAGTTTAGCACTTTAAAATGGTGTACGCATTGCTGGATGAGAAGAAGTTAGGTGACCTGGGCTGAGTTTCCTTATGAGGAGTTGCTATTCTTGGGAACATCTTTGAACTGGAGTAGTAGTGTCATACTGTCCGGAGTATGTCAGCTTAGACTTTATCCCTTGATGATGTCTTGTTTCAGTGTGTAGATTCGATGACAAATCAAAAGGGGATCCAGCCTAGAGGGTTGCTGGTGAATCCTGATGCTTAACCAAGAACATATTTGGTGTGACCTGGTTAGGTGAATGGGCTGAGCTGAATTGTAGAACGTAAGCTGTTTATCGGAGGCAATGTATTGGTGTTCAGCTTAGGAGATTTGGTGTAAGCGGTTGGTAGCTTTGAGAGGGCATAGACCAGATCGGGAACGAACTGATATGGGTAGAGAAGTTCTAGGTAGAATTTCCCCATTGGGTTGGTTGGAGCTTCTGCCGCAAGCTGTTTTGAGGATAACAGCTTAGAGACGATCAGCCCTAGGATTTCCCATGTGAGTTGGAATCAGCTTGAAGATGTTCTGGAAGCCCGGAGCTGAGGGATTAGATTACGATAATTGGCCTGGGCTGGTGAGTGACATCAGCTTGGGGCGTAAGCTGGTGGAGATGCGCATTAGGGTCAAGAGCTTCTCGTAGTCCCCATCTTTGGATGAAAGCTGTTGGCAAGGAATACGTTTTGAATGAGAGCTGACTGTGTTTGTGAAGCGCGATCTATTGGGATGCACGAAAGCTGATCCTTGGCCCATAAGCTGAAAGGTACACGAGAGTTGGTAAATATATGGAAGCTCATCGGGTAGCTGGCGTTTGGTGTATAGCAGCTTAGGTCCTGACCTGAACTGTGAATCTTTGCTAGACCGTTCATCGTAAGCTGACGTGGTGAGTTCGGGTAGATAGATCATGGGTGGTGCCCGATCTGTTGGAAGCTATCAGTCGGGCCATAAGCTGAGTGAGGCGTACAGCTTGGAGAGAGATTTCCAGATCACTCTATGATCTTAACTGAACCTCGTTGAATATAGCATAGGGAGCAGAATGCTCTGAGCTATCGGGGCGTGCAAGCTGAGCGGGTAGCTGATGGTCGCGCAAGAGCTATTTTTCATAGCGTAATCTATTGAGGCCGTTACCTGCTAGTGCGTAAGCTGAGTAGTGCCTTCGTGCCTGAGCTGGGACGGTGCCCGGGTCTAAGCTGTTGTAGGACGCTATAAGGGAGACCAGACAGAGAGCGTGAGATGAATTTGAGCAGTGGAGAAACTTAATCTGTGTTGGATTTCACTGTATCCGAGAGATGAGGGGCGACTAATATTTATACTTGGTGGACCGACACTTATATACACACACAACACTTATCCTTTCCCGATATTATCTCCCTGGAAACCCTAGATAAGTACTGTTCACCGTCGTCTTTTCCCTACGATTTCCGGAGCTTGACCGGTCGAAATTGAGCAAGAGTACTACCGTTGGAAGCTTCCGTTCGAGGATTTCATTTTAGTACCTGTTTGGAGCAGATAGCAATGGGAACGAAGGAGACGAAGGAACTGGAGCTTACGATTTTAGAGCTGACGGTCTTGTGTTGAGCATCGAGGTAACAAAAGTATCCATTGTTGATTTCGACCTTGGGATGTAAGTATTTGAACGGGATTCGAGTTTAGCAGTAGAGCTTAAGCTGGCCGATCTTTAGGTGTAGGCCGTGAGCTGTTGAGCATATAGTGTGTTGATTTCCGTAGGTATTTTTTCAGATCTGTAGCTCTCGTGAGTTTTGGGCCAGAGTTGGTGGTCTGAGCAGTTGGCCGAGAGCTGGAGTGTGAGCAGTGAGCTTGCTGTGTTAGACATGAATCGGAATAGGGGTTCTGTGGTAAGATTTGAGTTAAGACACGTTGAAGCTTATACTAACAGCTTTGATATAATCATGTCATTATTTCCAGCGTCGTGTAATTTGTGTGTTTCGTGTGAACTAGTCTTGCCTAATTGTGTGAATTGCCGTGTATATGTGATAGCCAAAGATGCCTAGATGTGCAGGTATTGGATGGTTATCTGTTTTAATTGCTGATGTGATGTTTATATGCGTTTATTGTGAGCTGAATCTGCTTTGCATACACGCATATCATACTGAGCCTGTTTTCTTTGACACCCGATAATCGCCGAGTCACGATTTTCCGGCTGAGTCGTCGTGCTGAGAATCCAATGTCGTCGCTGAGTTGTGATAGCCAGCTGAGTCGTTGTGATTTGGATTCTGATGATCTGTTGAGATTTTATTGCACAACTGAGTCTTTGTGCCATGCTTACCGATGATTTTTGGTAGCCCTCATGCATTGCACGTTTGAAATATTACATGTTTTATATATATTAGTTGGTTTTATAGATGCTCTTCGTACTAAGGTTTTGACCTCGTTTGTTTTTCCCCTTGTGGCTGCTTTGGCCGTGTGTTGGTCATTGCAGGACTTTTCAGGTTCTTCAGGTAAATCAGCTGGGTCGACTGGTGCGTCAGTTGGTTGATCGTCTGTTGAGTCCCAGTTATGTATTTTATATATTGAGCTATTGAACCAGGGGATGCCTTGTGTGTCTATTGTATTTAGAGATTTGTATTCGTTGTAGTATTTGTTTACGTGCTGTTATTGTTGTGGTGAGGATTTTTGAGTTAAAATCCGTTATTGGAGTATAATCGTATTTTAAATGATATTTTTAGTTCAGGCCCAAACGAAAATTTTTAGCCCATATTTTATCCGTTTGCGTATTTGTGTAATTAATCCTTGTTTTGAGCACCGGGCCTGACATACCTTCTAATCTGTAACTCATCATCACTAGTTTCCACAAGATTAGTAGCGTCTAATATATTACTCAAATCATTAATAGATGCAGCAGAGGATGAGTTAAAATTGATTTCATCAAATACGACATGTATGGACTCTTCTACTGTCAATGTTCTGTTATTAAATAATCTATACTGTACTCACAGCAGAATAGCCAAGGACATACCAACATCAGCACATGCACCAAAAGCAGACAAATGAAGTTTACTGTTGTTGTAAACGTAGCATCTACAACCGAAAATTTTAACATATGAAATTCAAGTTTTTTGCCATTCCAGATTTCATAAGGTGTCTTCCCGATGTTTTTATTTAACGCCTAGAAATTTCCTTCTTAAAAATCGCATGCCTTTGTAATTTTCAATTATTCTAATAGCTATATTGGCTTCAGTCTTGGTTTATCATATTTATTATTTAAATTATTTTGTGACGAGTATCTTTTCATAATTTTAGTACAGGTGCTACGAGGCCAGAATAAAGACGATGGGAACACTGAGATAATGGTGATTTTTATAAATTTTATGTTTGAGGCCATTCCTATGCTTTGAAATTTTATGGTAGAAAAATTTTAAAAGTCCATTTTTCTTAAAAAAAGTTCTCTCCTCATAATTTTATCCAAATTTTCAAAATTATACAAGGGAGGGAGGAAGGATTTTTAGTAGCACTTTTATCATGAAACAGCAACTTTCCCTATCATATTTTAAAACATTTAGAACACAAATCTTCCCTTTTGTTTTAAAAAATATCGGCCCTTGCACACACTCACAAACGTAAAAAAAAGAGAAAGAAAACCCTACCCTTCCCTATAGCGCCTCCCCTCCCCTTCTCAACCCCGTCAGCTTAGAGCTTTTCCAGAGCAAAACCAGCAGTGTTCCCGGCGTTCTTCATCCTTTCAGCCTTGTGACACTCGTGTTGGCGCAGCGGCGGATCCGGAACCCGAATTTAAAAATTGGAGCCCGGGAACAGTCAATACACCTATACAATAATCAAAACATTCATAGAATGTTCAGAAGGTACCTTGATGGCGTCTAGACGCCTGGCTCCGACCAATTCCACGAGGGAATTGACACTTCAACGATTGAACGGCTGGATCGACGCCTAATCCGGTCCACGACCAGAATCTTAACTCCTTCGCCGGTTTGCACTAGAAAACCGACGAAAATTTCACGGACGGAATCTCCTCGTCGAGATGTTTAAAACAAATTTTGAGGACGGTGGCAGGCGGCGGCGGCGAGGTGAGAAGGGAGAAGGGAGGAGTTTGCTGAATAGATTTTGGTGTTTTTATTTCTCTATCTTGAAAGTGTCTCCTCATTTCCATATTTATAGATTGAGGGATAGAGTTTTATTTGAACAAACAGTGAACATTCGGTTCAACTCGAACAGTGAACATTCGGTTCGAGTCAAACTATGAACATTCGTTTCGACTCCCTCGATTATGGTCTCATCATAATCCCGATCGATGATCAGATATCACCAATGTGCTCAGTTTACAAAACTGATCATTATGATGCAAAATCAAATTTTCTGACCACTAAATCTATATATGACATGTTTACTCTCATTCGCTAAATATGGAAGTCCTACTCCCTTAGCTACTTTTAGGAAGTCATATTCCCAACCTTCCTCCTACTATATTCAATACTTTGAGTACCATATCCATACGGGAATATTGAAACCGGTACTTGTGTGATCCTCAATGGTTCAGGGATACAACTATCCATGGGCTCACAACATTTGACTCCAAAAACACATTTTCGGACTTACCCATCGAATCATGGTAAAGCGTCTAGCAACATCGCCCCATGATCCCGTAGATATCACTGATAGTGCCTGCAAGAACCAGTCGGTCATGGTTAGCATACAGTACGATCCTTTCAACTCAAATATCCCGATCAGATCAACGACCATTGGTAAATCGAGAGTCGCTAGAGATCCAATAACCATGCATACATCTTGGAGATCAAATAGTGACATCACATGTGTTACTAGGTAAACCAATTTACCTAAAACACATCTAGTACTCTGGCTAGAGATTTGTCACACTATTGTCTCCTCATATAGCATAGGATATCCATGCACAAGGGCGAGCGGTGAATCCTCAACAATGAAGAATCGACTCCTACATGCATCGGGACCTCACCCAACCACCGCCACCCAACTGAGTCGGTAAACGGGTCAAAGTGAGGCACCTATCATGTAGAGTTTCAATGACGTTTCGAGTAATAAGGACTAATCTGTACAACCAAGACCTTAGACTTAATCTACTCGACAAATGGTAACATCTTGGAAATTCCGAACGAGGGTAGTTCGATAGATCACCAGGTCACTATTTATCTGCATGCTTAGAACATCACTTTGTTCCCTACCAATGAAACGTGGTACTTCACATCGCAGATTCTAGTCTCAAGCTCGGGCGGCCCTTATCCTCTTTTGGATGGCCCAATCGACTAGGAACATGTTTAGAATACACAGTGACTATTAGATGTGTTTCATGATAGCCATCAAAGCCACTATCATATCTAACATACACTATAGTGCATTAAAGTATTTATCCAACAATTGTAATCATAATAATGAAGATAAAGGATACCATAAAAGAATGGGAATTTCATAAGTAAAGATCATTTTACATAGAGTCAACAAGAAGCCACATGCCAGAAGTTGGCTAGTTGGCACCACCTCTAACAATCTCCCACTTGCCCTAAAGCCAACTACTCATGAGACGTAGTCCCATTGCTTCGTGATGTTTTTCAAACAATGGTCCTGGAAAGGTCTTCGTTAGTGGATCAACAATGTTGTCTGCAGAGGCGACTCTCTCGACTGCTATGTCACCTCTAGCCACAATATCTCGGATTATGTGGTATTTCCTCAGTATGTGTTTGGATCTTTGGTGAGACCTAGGTTCCTTTGCTTGTGTAACAGCACCCGTGTTGTCACAGTACATCGGGACTGGACCAACTCCTTCAGGAATTACGCCCAACTCTTGGACGAAATTCCTCATCCAAACCGCCTATTAGCAGCAGCTGATGCTGCAATTTACTCAGACTCAGTGGTTGAATCCGCGATGGTGTCTTGCTTGGAACTCTTCCAAGAGACAGCACCACCATTGAGCATGAATACAAATCCAGAGGTTGACTTCGAATCATCCACGTCACA